>CM052194.1:13965388-14035981 GCA_028455805.1 Lasioglossum figueresi
CTTTCAAGAACGAATACTTCGTACACCTTTCAAGAACGAATACTTCGCACACCTTTTAAGAACGAATACTTCGCACATCCACTGTAATTTAATACTTAAAATAGTTAGGAAAACTAGCGTTCTGTGTCATTGGCTGAAGGGATTCTGATTCACCCTCCCTACGGCGTTTCTCTTTCATTACGAAAAAGTTCTTGATCGTTATTACTGCATTAAAAAAGTTCGTAGGTTAACGTCAACCATTTTGTATAAATCACCGTCTTCGGTACACCACTATACTCACGTTGAAGAACCTCATCGTGCCAAAGAACGGAGAGTAAAACTTGTCCTAGCTCTAACATTGATGACTAGACTGCGGATCTTTATGCAAAATAAAAATTGTCTGCACCGATTGCAAGAAATAGAAACTAACGTGAATGTTATTTCTTCCCGTAATAATTTTAATAGAGAAATCATATATTGACATCTTCAATCTAAAAAATTTTTTAACAATTTTGAATTTCATCTACTCAATTTTGCTGTAAATGCATACAGATACGCAGTCTATCGATGACGTATAAAAATCTTTTGAGGTTAGCACCGAATTATATTTGACAAGTAAGATGTACACTCCCATCATTTTTTCTTCATAATTTATTTTAATGGTACCAAATTGTACAATTTCATTATTACAATCTCATACTTTTCAATCTACGATGATCCATAAGCGTGGTTTGCTGTCTCCTCAAGACAATAATAATAATTATTGGTGAGATATCTAATAAATTTATTATTAACTGTTTAACCTAGACTGCATAAAAAATAAAAACGCGTCGTCAACATAATTTTGAGCGGGAGTGTATACATATATCATAGACATAAAAATAATTTTTTTATTTATCGACAAAAGCATTAGAGAAGTTTTAAAAATATATTTAAAGTGGGTACCCGGTTAACGACATAAGGGTTGAAAAAAGAAAATTTCGAAATACGAAACTCACATAATTATTATTAAAATATATATTCTCTAGTATTATGTAAACTAGACCGCATAAAAAATTAAACGTGTCGTCCACATACTTTTGAGCTACATAAACTATAATTCCATTTCAAACGTAGCATTCCAGAAATACGAAAACAACGAAATATCGAATTTTTTAACCGTGCAGTTTTGTCAAAGGCCTCGATAAAAATACATATAGTTGTTTTAGGGTGTACGAAAAGCGTTATCCATGAATATTTAGCAGTTGCGAGAACCTTTTGAAACTTTCGTCGGACAATTTTGCCGAGTAGAAAAAAGCTATGGCGTAATTGGTCGTCGACGAGTCGCCCTCATATAATGAGATTCTTGTCGTTAATTTTCCTGACGTAACGCGAAAGCAATCTTCGACGTTCTATGATGATTCCCTAGCGGGTCGCAAATAAGGAAATCGAAGGAACACAAACGCCAAGATTAACCCGTGAACTTTCTTATTACCATTTTAAGTGGTTTCACGCGGCTACTTGGTTTCCTTTCGCCGCGAACGGACGAGTCTTCGAGGCGCAAATGGAACTTTTACGTTAGCACCATCCGAGTAGACGTCGAATTAAAATTTGTCCTGCGATCGTGACGAACTTGGGGATTTGCATCAGACCCGAGCATTTTCTCGTCAGTCCCGCGTCGAAGATACGCCGCTATTCTTACCAGTTCGACAAAAATTTAAATCTTCGACGTGGAGTCCCAGGTGCATCGAAAAGACGGAAGAAAAGTCGAACGGAGCAGACCTATTTCTAGAACGTTTCCAAAAATACCCGCAATCTGGGACAGGTTTACCAAAAAGTACCAAAAAGATCTTCGAGAATAATTCGCATAATAGAAAAAGTTAACCTATGCAGGATTCCGATTGGTCAAGTGAGAACTGTGCACATTCTCTACAAAAACATCATTTGTAATAATCCCCAAAACAAGTAATCAACGAAAAATGAAAGTAATCATCGAAAAATGAAAGTAATCATCGAATCATTAGCAATATTATCTTATTAACCTCCAAATTTACAAAGTGATAGAAGATCGATGTAACAACAAGGTAAACAGTTATTTTCCGTTGGTTTTTATTTAAAGTGATGAGTTAACATTTACATCTTAATATTAGTAAAAATAAATATTTTCTGGATCAATTTTTAAAAAACACAGGCCAAGGAAAGAATTCTTTCATAATTTTAGTGAGTTGAAAATAATGCATTGGTGTTTCCAAATTTCCTTCGTCTCTAATCGTTTTTAAATTAGACTCACCCATTTTTGTTATAAATGCATCAAATCCGCAGTCCAGTTACGTGTTACGCATTAAAAAAATAAAAGTCACGATGTTTCGAGAAAATGTACCTACAAAAGTTTTGGTTGGCTTCACAATATTATTTCGAGTGATCAAAATTTTTTAAACTAGCTACATCAATACCGATCGACAATGGCAACCTTTCTGTGGAAACTCAGCATTGTTTGATTATGGTACGATTGCTCTGGCTGAGTTATTCAACTTCGAAGCGAAAATGATCCTTTTGACTCTAATTGCTTCTGGAGAGGAAGTAATAACTATAGAACGTTGAACAAAAGAAGTGTAGATAGATCGGAGCTATCTTTTGAAGAAAGATCTTTCAACTTTTCGATTTGATTAACAATCTACCAGGTCCTTTCATGAATATTTGAGAAAGTGGCATAAAGTTTACGATTGAAGCGAAACCTTCTTTAGAAGCACCGCGTACACAATTTTTGCTGTACAGTGAAAGAGTCTGACCCGTCACGCTCCGAGGTGAAACGAGCGAGGAACAGACAGGTTTGCAATCTGGAGATAGAAGTATTTGCACTGTTGTGCGCACAGTACTGGTCTGTATTTTTAGCTGGTTATATTTCGACAAGAAATTAGTTCACGCCACTCTGTTTCATGTTACGAATTAAAATTGCAAGGGACAGAATAGAATCTACTCAGAAAGACGTAACGATTCAATCTAAAATTCACTTGTCTAAAATCTAGTCACCAACGGACGTCACTGCTAACTTCTCGCGATAAAATTTTTAATTTGTCACGACGAATCCGATCTTGCCAAATCGAGGCGAAGCTGCACGACGGATTCTTTCGCCTCTTGAGACGGGATTTCCGAAGTTTTTAACGATTGAATCCCGGAGACTGCTTTTAGAGGATCGAGTGTACTCCACGATTCCGTGATAACGGATTAAAGCGAGGAGCTCGGCTCGATTGCGGGCCGCCGGTCATTTGCAACGCGGAGACGCTCCTGTTATGAATAATCTGTACAACGTAACAGAAACTTATCCAATTTCCGACACCGGTTAAAAAGTGTACATTAATCTTTTCCTCTGACGGGAGACTTCCCTCGAACTTCAGTCCCGTTTAATCTGTTTGTGAATTCAGTCGAGAGAAAGCGAGCGCGGTCTGTACCGATTCAATTTTTTATACGTCACATAAACGAACGGATTCGTGACGCGTGCGCGTACTGCTATCGAATATTAATCGAAAACCCGTAAAATCAGCTCTAACCGAATTCGATTTCTAGACTTTAAAAACTCGTCTATATTCAATACAATCGGGTGTGTAGTTCGTCTACGTGGAACCCTTGAGTCGCGCGTCGACGATCCAATCACATTACAGTCACGGCTCGCACAGGTACCATTCAGCCCTGCTTAAATAATCTAGCACACAGCAGCGATCCAGCTTCAGTCACGTTCCATCCGATTGAATAATACTAGATCGCACTGCGAACGTACGGTGGACAAACCTCCCGTGTAAATCAATCCCAAATGCCGTTGCCATTTAATTATAATTGGTTCTGCGGAATTAATGATATTTCAATTCCCGTCGCACCTTGTCAGATCTGTTGCAATTTATAAAAAATCCTCGCAATCTACAATATCTTCGTATACACATGTGAAAATTTATCGTGTAGAGGCACGATACTAATTTAATGATAAAGTAGTTTTATTTTTTTATTTTTTCTTTCATCGTGTTTGCTGTGAAGCTGCAATAATAGTACAGTTTCGAGTGACTTTAACCATCATTCTGCGTACATATATTCTAATGTTACTCCCTTACTGGGTTTTCTCTATTTATGATTACGTTTTTGATTGAATTAGTGTCTCATATTAGTAGACAGCGGATCTTTATGCAAAATTATAATATTCCACCTGAATTGCATCAAACCAGAGTGAAGTAGAAATTGATTTTCTTTCTTAATATGTACAGTAAACGCTCATTTACTATCCAATAGTCGTGTTCTGCACGGAGAGCGTTTGCATAGGGACACTATTTTTGTTATGACCGCGTCTACCGCACCGAACGTGCCGAGACTTCAATAGAGACGAACATAGAGAAGGACAGAATGAGTGACCGAAGCGTGTAGCTTTCATTCTCATACGCTGTCCTTCCTTGCGACCATCCACTAAATACAATTTAAATTATATCGTGTTTGGTCCTGTTTTAATCAGAAAAATGCCAGAAATAAATAATAAATAATGAAAATTAAGAAGTTTCAACATTCGATTCATGGTGTCAATGTAGTGGTGTTCACACCGATATAACCGAGCCGATATCAATCATCGCCGCAATACGGCGCGGCGCGGCTAGCACTGGATTACGTTTGCGTAGACGACCCCGGATAGTATTTGAGAATTTACTGTATTTCGAAATTCTTCTAATGTTTTCACTGTTTCGAATTGCACCTACTCATTTCTGTGATAAATGCATAAAATTCACTGTCTACGTATTAGTAAACTCCATATGTAACATCACGCCGACAGTCTAAAGATTAAAGAAGGTTTACTAATATTGTTGGATTCCGTGTTTCGAAATTGAGTACAACACTTTTTATAAATCGAAAAGAGGTTTTATTTAAGATATGTATAAGGTAGCGAAGTAAGGTACAAAATGTGACTTTCTAAACGTGAATTCGCAAGAGAAATTGGCTCATATTGTTTCGGCGGGCTGCTACTTATAACTTATTTTGGAGAGGAAAATGTGGAAGGGAGTGGGAAAGATGCGTTGTGGAAATAATGACGTGAAAGGGACAAGGTCTAAGGGTTGTTTGGTCCTATCTGGTTCTAGTGACTTACATGTTTAGACTGACGTGTCCGTGGCTTGGTTATCGTGATGTGTTGGCGTTTACATGGGTTATCGGGTGTACAACATTATCTTTGAAAAAACATTCGACAAAAATATTTCCATTTGAAACAATAGAATTTACATCGGAAGTGTAACATAAATGCACTCTGAGAAAACAGCGGAAGGCGGCGCAACAGCGTCGGCAGGTAATATCGATCAGTATCCAAGTTCCTCGTGCAAAAACCCAGCTACGTAAAGTAGCATTAAGCCTCGTCCTAGTGCGAGGCTTACAGCGATTCTTCACAACGGTTGACAGACTAAATACCGTCCCTTGACAACTTTTTATACAAGGGCCTGGCCTCCTTCAGCGTCAGAAGCACGTCGACGATAGGGGAGGACGGACGCGAGACAGAGTGATGCGCAAGGAAAAATATGCTCTTGACGTCGCGCGCGTATTACACGACGCCTCCGCGAATTACGCGCACTGCTCGCGAATCGTCCCGTGGGTCCAGCGCAACCATGATTGCAAAGAAGGGTGGCGCGTTCTAACAATACAGGCTGCTTCATCTGAAACGGACCACTCGATCGACCCGATTAAAATGGCAAACATTTTTCTCATCGGAAAATTAAACCCAATTCTTTTACCATTTAGAATAAGCTTTATGACATTTTCTTCTATGATCTTTTGCGATTTTTCAGGCAACTTAACCCTCAACGCACCCCGTTTTCTAACTGGTTACATGGAACTTTACATCGCTCCAATGTAAATCAATTTTTATCCAATGAAATAACTACTTTAATGCAAAATAGATATTCGATAGTGTAGTTGACATCTAAGTTTACGCTTGAAACACTAAATTTAAAGTTTTGAGATGGTGATAGAATTACTGTTACCGTACTCGTGGCTTTGTACGAGACAGACAGATATTTTTATGCAAAGTTGCTTATTACAAAAAAGAATAAGTTACTGTTTTTTACAAAAAATTACACTTTAATTGTCTAATAATTTCGATTTAAAGTCTTTTTGGAATCGCGATGTGATTTGGTGGTCACTTCATTTCAAGCTGCGAAAATTCTTTCGGGAACTCATTTTAAATTCGGTTCGACAATAAATCTGAAAATGTTGTAGACGCTACTCAAATTAAATCGTTCACTTTTTAGAACTTTTCTTTCTTTGTACTCATTTTCTTGTATTACATTTTTTCTTGTATTACTTTTCTTCTTGTATTACTTTTCTTCTTGTATTACTTTTCTTCTTGTATTACTTTTCTTCTTGTATTACTTTTCTTCTTGTATTACATTTTTTCTTGTATTACATTTTTTCTTGTATTACATTTTTTCTTGTATTACATTTCTTCTTGTATTACATATTTTCTTGAAAATGGTTTATCGTGTTTTACATAGTGCCTATTAAAAATGTTCATTACGAAGGAGAGAATATCTGGCAAACAATTTTACGATGGTCGTTTTCCGTTGTGTTGTAACGTGAAACACTGTAGTAAAATTTATAACAACGCTTTGAATCCCATTGTGTATCGCTTCGAAGGGATTCCAAGGGTGAAGAATGGGAATGGTAAAGGTTGAGGTGCGGTGAACATGCATCAGGAGAACTCGTGTACGGGGTATACAAGAGAAACGTCACGTCTGCTGCCGGATATTTCACGGTCCTCTGGTTTCTGTCGCTTCCGTATTTTTGTCCGCCGCCTTACGCGCGTTGTAACGCTTCTCGCGGCGCGCCGCGGCAAATTGGTGCTTGTCAATGGGGATTTTATTCGAAGCCCTGGCGAAACGTCGAGAGAAACTGGCCGAGCGTGGTTTACGAGCCGTTTGACGAGCCGTTTGACGAGGCTCGTCGCACAAACCTCGCGCTCTCGAACCGGCATCTCAACGCAGCATAAAAATTTAACGCGGTCAAACTGAGCGAATCTTGCCCGGAGGAAGCGATTCTTCGACAATTTACAGCGGTTTTATTCTTCGGCGGCTTGTTACAGAAATGCGCGAGCTGTGCACATAGAAACTCGCAATTTACAATCTACAAACTACAAAATTTCTTCTGCTTTTCCTAACCTTTCCAGGACGAATTTCGAAGTTGCCAACAAACCAATCTTCGCAGTCGTAGGCGCACTGTTTAACCCTATTATTCGCAATATTATTTACGTTATTAAATATGTTGGTATCTAGCCAATTACTAAACATTTAATTATTTTATAAGGAAAAAGTTCGTGCGGTTTTCTTCCTAGAAATAAGTCAAATATAATCTTGAACCGCGATCGAATACATTTCAAATTGAAAACATTTTCAAACATTTGCACCGCTTATGCACTTACCCTACTCCACCTTATTGTACCGGATTTTGTAAGTTTTTTTACGATAGGTTCAGATGTCTCGGCAATTGTACATTGTGATTGCTATCGAGCAGTTTTGATTCGACGATGGACGAAATCCGCGAGGAATTCCCGCAGACGTCGCGACGCGAGCACGTAACAATACCCTGAAACTCCGTTCAAGTATTATTCCTTAATTCAACGTGATCATGGATCACGTATTCATTTGCCGGTGCTCCCTCGTAATCTTCATCGCTGCCCGGAGAAATCTCCGAACGTTTAATTAAAATCCTTCCGGTGCGTCCCGATTAATGGGGTCAGGTGCAACCCCGCTAACTAGAGGCAGAGAGGAAATCAGCCCGGGTTTCACTGCCTCCAACTTTTCAGTTTCAACGCTCTAGCGTGGAACAGAACCTGCGTCATTTTTTTTAAGCACGGGATAGAATCCAACTTTACAGAAAAGCTGAATTCGTTTCGTAGAAGTTATTCTGATTCTGTATTTGAACAATTACGTGAACGCGCGTCGTTTACGTCACGGATTACTAGACCACGAATTTCATGGATTTATATCAAAATTGAGTGGGTGTAATTATACAATATGTTCTATAATGTCTAAGTCATGTCTGTAGAATGTCACACGTCAGACCATAAATACGTGTATATGTATACAATGGCAGAGAAAACTAACTAGAGAAACACTCGCCTAGGGAAAAATTGAACGTGTCCATTTGCGAGTTTCAACTCACCATTCGCTCTCCGAGAGTTTTTCGTGCAGCTCTCCGCTAGCACTCTCAATACCGTGTACACTGACAAATTTGACTTTCGAGAGTAACTCGCGACAGTTTTCATTGGATTACCAATGAGTTACCAGCACAATGAACTTATTGTTCGTTGTCAAAAATGAATCAACGATCTCAGAATCGTATTTCTACGTAACCCCTTGCCGTATTTTAACGAGTTACACTTGTCACGAAGATTTTCAACAAAGTCTAACAAATATGAATATTACGCCTCTCTTTTTAAATGAAATATAATTTGATTCGTTTCTAATCAATACTTGAGAATTAAAATAAATGTACACATAAAAAAAATATACATTTTCTTCTCTTTTCTACGACATTTGTGGGGACAAAGACGTTTTGATCACTGTAACTGTAAACAAACAAATAAACAGAGATTACGAAGTACCGATGGAACGATCTCAGAATCGTATTAATTAAAATTATAAAATAAATAATATTTTACTATAAATTTTAATTAAGAGGTTAAAATTTAAGGGAGTAGGAAGGAATTTGGCCTTGACGAATTGATGAGTTGTGTGGTACACCATACACCGCAAGAATCATGTACGTACACGAGAATTGCAAGGGTCCAGTATTAACAAAATTGCGTCTCGCTTATGCATATTGGGGACCTCTCCATAGTCGCAATCGCTAGATAAAAGATGAATCTAGCGCGCTTACTATCCCAGAAAGCCTAATTTTGCGTCTTTTTAGGCGATATTCGCATTATTCGACAGAATTTAGCGGAGCCGCGAGAAGAAATGCTGGCGCGACACTGCTGCATTTTCATTTGTACCACACAACTCATCAATTCGTCAAGGCCAAATTCCTTCCTACTCCCTTCATAAGCAGAGATTTCGAAGTATCCCATTTGATACTTTGTCTCAAGAGCCGGACTGTGGAGCCTAACCTAAACAGTCTGGAGATGCGAGGGGATTCTGGTTTCCTTTCGGGGTTCCAACAGTTTTTCTTTCAGCGTCAGTCGAAGCTATCATTTCGTATAGTAAAGAGCTTCCTCCGATGGAAGAGGTGCCGGTGTGCATTTATTAGCATCCATTTCCAATAGCGTTACTCTAAGATGGGCACGTACCTTCAGTGTCGATGAGACTCGAAGAGCGCAAGCGACGAATGCGCGACTTCAAAGTGACGCGGGGTGATGAAGGAAACCAGTGTGCGCCTTTTTGAGTTTACTAAGCGGGAACGGCAGCCGGTGGGCATTAGAATCCTTTTAACCGGACATAAATAAGGGCCGAGTAATCTCCAGGGAGGATTAGCTCGACGAGGGGCGTGGAGGAAGAAGACACTCTCGTTTACCTTATGGCGCCACCAAGTAGAACGCTGTCTCGGAGAATGGGTTGCGATTTTATCGTGTCGTTGCTCCGGCGCACGTCCACCGATTCAAAAACGATGTCTTTATCTGGGAGATGCAGAGCCCGGCGCGTCCAGCTCGTCCCGTCGCAAATTTAATCTTTCTCCAGTGCCCCTCTCGTCCCGTCCCTGTCCCGTCCCATCAAAATGAATTCCATAAAACGGACCGCCGCGACACCCCCTCGAGTCCTCCGGGAGAGCACTTTCGTTTCGTTGTCCCATTCTTCTCATATTTGACTCGATTACCGGGAGAAGCGTCGACCAGGACGAGGAAAAACGAAGATGGCCCGAGAGAACGTGTTCGAATCGGTCCCGGGATTCTTGCGGACTAATCTCGAGAACGAGGTAAATGGTAACTGATCAACGGGGATGAGGGGACGGGGATGAAAACGGGACGTGACCGTACCGAGTGCAATTGAATTCCAGATTTACGCCTGACGTCGTAATGCGGCTCCGAATGGTTTCAAAGCTTGGCCTCTCGCTAGACCGTTCGTAACTTCACTTTGTTCTCTTCATAATGACGATGAATTCCACATCGCGCGCCAGCTGTCTCCACAATTTTTGAAGCGAATACTTCAAACAGTGAACGAGTCTGATCCGTCACGCTCCCAGGTGAAACGCTTTTCGTGTAAACTCGGGGGAGGTATGCAATCGCCATAGAAGTTTTTCACTTTTTCTTTTTGTGGAACACTTCCTCTGGGTAAACTTTAACTTACCGGACTGAAAATTTGTGCCTTTCTCCTATAAATTATGATGTATTTGGTATGTAATTCAGTAGATTTGTATCCTGGGCGGCTGAAGTCGAAGTTTCGATCCTGTAGGATCAATGGTTAAGGAGTTATGCTTGCTTAGAGTTGTTCGTTATTCAGTGTTTTTTACAGGTAAGGGTGCCGCCATATTGGTTCGTAGTGACGATCGCGCGCCCCTTACCGAGCAGAACCGCCAGATGGCAGCTCGGGCACACAGTAATATCGCTAACATAAAGAAAATATCTCAGAAAATGTTTAAGAAGAAATATCGTGGAAAATATTTACAAAAACCTAACCCAGACCTAACCCAAATCTAACCCAAACCAGTTAAAACGCAACATCGTGGCCATGTCTTCCAAAATTCAAACAATTGCAATACCGGCTCTATATTATCAGCATTAACATGTGGCGGATGTCGATAATGTCGATAATGTAAATTTCTATTAAAATATCGATTAATTGTAAATTTTGTAAAATGGTTTCGATTAATTTGATAATATTCGTTTGTTTGTTAATATTCATTTGTTTGTTAATATTCATTCGTTTGGTTCCCTACCAACGAATTTCTATTGTAAATAACAGATTGTAATAAACCTTCGAAGAAGATACATGCGACTTTATTTGAGAATGTTCTCCACAAAAGCGTACCCGTGCTACCATCTAGCGGTTCTGCTTGATAAACAGCGCGCGATCGTCACTACAAACTAATATGGCGGCGCCCTTACCTGTCAAAAACACTGAATAATGAACAATTTTAAGCAAGCATAAGTCCTGAACCATTAATCCTACAGGATCGAAACTTCAACTGCAGGCGCCCGGGATACAAATCTACTGGATTACATACCAAATACATCATAATTTATAGGGGAAAGGCACACATTTTGAGTCCGGTAATGTAAAGAACAGCCCTTCCTGTTAGCAGTCAGTCAGAAATGTCGAGGTACAAAACGAAATAATTTGTTCAACATATTCGCTACTACAATCCCGCAATCCAGTTGAAAAAAACGAAGTAAATTTTATACACTTTGTTATTTAAAGTCAAAGTTAACAATGAACATACAAGAAGGTTTTACAAAATGTTAATGAAACGTTGTTTTTAAATATATCATGGATACAATGTTTTTATTTAGATAAACTGTATACATATGCAATATATGTATAACAATATAAACGGCTGTGTCTCCCACTCTGTTAATATAAACGAAGTTCTACAGCACCTAATTAAAACTTAGTCATTATAGAATAAATCCTGACAGCTCAAGTCTGTAAATTTTAATTTGGCTCGCGAAGTTTGGAACCTTTTTTAACGATTCAAGAGCTTCATTTTAAACTTTTAAGAAGATAGAATAAAATATGCGACTTTGCGCCATCTTGAAAGCAGTCGAGGCTTATTTTCCGCGTCTTAATAATCACATATTTTAAACAAATTCGCGAAATTACAACAGTAGCATAAAGAAAGTAAACATTTTACAGTATCTAAAATAGTAACTCTGAGTCAAAAGAGGATTGAAGAGGATTTTTGTGAGAGATTGTTGGGCTTCTGGGATTTAAGGATGCGAGAATGTGTCCAAAAGTCCCGAGGGACTCGTATATTTTGAGTAACGCGAGTTCTAGGCGGCTGCAGATGCCTCAGGGTGACTGAGATCATCGAGACTTACCAACTGATACCCTAACTTTGCCAAGCCTCGATAGACTGTGGTAACTATCCAACCTTTCTCAAATTGGGTGCCAGATGTATTCAGCACGGAATGGTCTGTGGGAATTTTTCTGTGTACCAGGCATTCTGCAATGTCTCTTGAGTTTACAATATCCTATACAAACTTTCTGCAATTCGGGATGATATAGATGTGGTCTCTGGAGCTGAACGCGTTCTCCATTGGTCTCTAGAGCCCTAACTGTTGTATGTCAAGTTTCTTGTGAATTCTTGAGTCTATCTAATCTGTAGACTCAGCTATGGTATCTGCTATCTTTCATATTTACAATGTAACCTGAACATTAGGTTGAAGTGTCATTTTTCATAGAGGTACGTCATTAGGTAACGTAAGTTGTTACACATTAGGTACAGCGAGTTGTTAAATATTATCTAAGATTATTCTAAGTAATAGAAAACTTTCGTTGAAGCGCAAAAATTGTTATGCGTTTCTAATATGGAATATTTAAAATTAAATAAAGAATAAATAAAAGACAAGAGAATTTTGTTTAATTTACACATTAATTCTTTGTGTAATCTTCCGCAAGCTGAAACATTAGTATTAACATTGATGCATGGAGTGATGAACTTTCCTTTCTTGAAAAGTTTCTACTTCAATGTGCATCAGTTTCTACAAGGTTCTTTGAGATAAAACTAGATTTAACTGGATTGTTCCTGTCTTATCGGGTTTCGACAATTCATACGAAGTCATTGTTTGACTGCATCTCTGCTTTTATCTTGTATTTGCAGACTACAACACTGTGGTTTTTTATTGCAACCTTGAATGTGTAAACAAATGACGTGCATGTAAACACTCTGTTCTACAGTACGAGAATGGTTGCGATCTAGAACGGTTCTTCCACGAAATTACAAAATTATTATTAAAAAATTTGATACACGATCAATTTGTTCTGATAATATCAGTTTATAATGACAGAATTAATATACTGCCTGATAAACCGCAACAAGTCATTTCGAATAGTCTCGGATTTATAATTGAAATAATTTCTGATTCGCTCTAAAACAATTGTATGTTTTTTACTCGCTCCACTATATCTGTTCCCTCAAATATAGTTACCTAGCAGCAACTCGACGCCACTTTGTTGCCAAAAACGTGCACTATATCTTAGTAATTGTACCACAGACGAGATATAGGAATAGACCCGACATCCAATGTATTTTGGTGTCCGTCGGTATTGGTGCGTTAACGCCCCAGAGTGACTCCATTACCATTCAGTGTCACCACCTCTATAGAAATAAAAAGATGTATTATTATGATTTCTAGGGGCACAACATTTATAGCCGGTTTAATGGCGAATTATGACTATAATTTCAAGAAAATTATTGCTATCACTGGCATTTTAAGGTGTCGGTACTACAAAAACCTGTGGACACCAAGTCCCATAAGGTGTCAGGTCTATTCCTATATCTCGTCTGGGATTGTACCATATTTTGATTTGCTTTCTGGTGCCATTTGAACAGAAAACTTCAGGGAAATATGCAATTCTCAAAAAGTTGTGCTGGAATAAGTTGATTCCTCGTCATCACTAATAAAGTTTGATGTTCCCTCAGAGGGGACATCCGAGTGATATGCTAGACTATCTTACGATGTACCCCCAGAAGGCACAATCGAGTGCAAAGGGTTAATTCTATGCTAGCCAGGACTCCAACCGTAACCGATCGAGTAAGCAAGAACTGAAGCACACCGACGAGGTAATTTTACGTTTTTACCCTTTACCTGTTGATGGTTTAGAATTCTTTATATTTTTCGTAGCTACTCTTCAGATTTAAAAAATAAACAACGACGTCTGAAAGTGTATCGCCCCTGACATTCTGACTCTTTGTTATGAACTTTGAAATAGCCTTTACCATTTCTGTGTCACATCCTATTGTATCGGTCGGAACTAATATCACAGTCGAGGTATAGGAGTAGACTCCTGTCTCGCTTTCATCTCATTTTCTTTTAGTTAAATAAGCTTTAGGCCAAATCTGCGGCCCATAGCAGTCATACATAGAGTATTACATAGTATTTAACAGGTATAGTATTTTATTGTCCTATTCAGGTTCCAATATGCACTTGATATCACATTGTTTTGCAGTTGGATATATAATTATAATACATACGGCTAATATGTATATACCCTTTTCATATGTGCAATCCAGTAGATGTGGGCGAGAAAATGCCAAATATCCAAGTTTCCATCCAAGAAGGTTAGTGACCTGTATACACATGTGAATACCCGTGGATGCACTTACATCGTTATTAACAACACATCGACATCTTGCAACTTCTAAACTGACGAACGATATATGTTGAAACTAGAGCATCTCACCACAATACATACTTAATATTGTAATAACTAATTAATAATATTGTACAAGTTTTTTTTGGTACAAAATAAAGAATATTAGATACAACAGCTAATGTGTACTTTATTTATTCCCCACCCCATAAAAATAAGTACTCGTGAATTTTGGATAGAAAATTTTTACTAAGTTATACCCGTGTAACTTGTCATTGAGTTGTATTACTGATTTGGAATTGCAAACACAGCTAAATTTTAAAAAATAAAAATTTGCAATCGTCTGGCACGACGTTGGGATGTACTACCGAAATCGTGCCACCTCCTTCGATATCAGGTACTCCTAATACAAAGTTAAATTTTCGCTGAGAATTGTCGTTGAGTTAAACTACTTCATTTTCGAAATTTTTCGAGCGCCTGACTTGCCGTCGACTTGAACTACTGAAAATCCGGAAACCTCCTTCGATATCATGTTCTCCTGATACTCCTGTTACTTTTCGAGATTTTTATAAAATTTTTGCCAAATTTTCGGCCGTCTGATTTGTCGTTGAGTTGAACTACTTAATTTTCGAAATTCTTCGAGCGCCTGACTTGCCGTCGACTTGTACTACTGAAAATCCGGATACCTCCTTCGATATCATGTTCTCCTGATACTCCTGTTACTTTTCGGGATTTTTGTAAAATTTTCGCCAAATTCTCGGCCCTCTGACTTGTCGATGAGTTGAACTATTTAATTTTCGAAATTTTTTGCGCGCCGGACTTGCCGTCGACTTGTACTACTGAAAATCCGGCTACCTCCTTCGATATCATGTTCACCTGATACTCCTGTTACTTCCCGGGATTTTTATAAAATTTTCGCCTAATTTTCGGCCGTCTGACATGTCGGTGAGTTGAACTACTTAATTTTCGAAATTTTGCGAGCGCCTGACTTGTCGTTGACTTGTTCTACTGAAAATCCCGATACCTCCTTCGACATCATGATCTCCTGATACTCCTGTTACTTTTCGGGATTTTTATAAAATCTTCGCCAAATTTTCGGCCATCTGACTTGTCGATGAGTTGAACTACTTAATTTTCGAAATTTTCGAGCGCCTGACTTGCCGTCGACTTGTACTACTGAAAATCCGGATACCTCCTTCGATATCATGTCCACCTGATACTCCTGTTACTTCCCGGGATTTTTATAAAATTTTCGCCTAATTTTCGGCCGTCTGACATGTCGGTGAGTTGAACTACTTAATTTTCGAAATTTGCGAGTGCCTGACTTGTCGTTGACTTGTTCTACTGAAAATCCCAATAACCTCCTTCGACATCATGATCTCCTGATACTCCTGTTACTTTTCGGGATTTTTATAAAATCTTCGCCAAATTTTCGGCCATCTGACTTGTCGATGAGTTGAACTACTTAATTTTCGAAATTTTTCGAGCGCCTGACTTGCCGTCGACTTGTACTACTGAAAATCCGGATACCTCCTTCGATATCATGTTCTCCTGATACTCCTGTTACTTTTCGAGATTGTTATAAAATTTTCGCCAAATTTTCGGCCATCTGACTTGTCGCTGAGTTGAACCACTTAATTTTCAAAATTTTCGAGCGCCTGACTTGCCATTGACTTGTACTACTGAAAAATCCGGATACCTCCTTCGATATCATGTTCTCCTGATACTCCTGATACCTTTCCGAATTTTAGAAAATTTTCGCAAATTTTTAGATTTGTATCAGGGGAAGAAGATATCGAAGGAGGTATCCGGATTTTCAGTAGTATAAGTCAACAGCAAGTCAGACGCCCGAAAAATTCTGAAATTAAGTAGTTCAACTCAATGTCAAGCCAGAAGGTGGAAAATTGCTGTAAATTTTCGACAATTCGGATGATCGGGAAATGTTAATGATTGAATAAATATGTACGCAGATACTCTTTTTTTATTATATGGTCTTTATTTATTCATTGTAAATTCATACATAAAATGGTTGTATTGAACACGTACATTACTTATATTCTAAACGTTTTTGAGAAGAATTTTTGACTGACTCAGAGAGACTCGGCACACGAATTCTACACTTCTACTGCAACACTGCGATACAGGCGAGATACAGGCAATTATATTAGATGATCAGTCCACTCCTATATTCCTATACTGCTATACTGCTATACTGCTATACTGCTGTACTGCTATACTGCTATACTGCTATACTGCTATACTGCTATACTGCTATACTGCTACACTGATATACTGCTACACTGCTATGCCTCGCTGCTGTTGCGGCAGCCGATGCATAAGCCTGCTAGCACCAGTGGGGTATATAACAACCAGGTTTAATAATATTGGATGGTTGCAAAAGTTCGTACCCAATTTACCTCGTGACATTTTTTAAAATAAACCTGTAATCTCTACGCAAAACGAAATCAGTTTGTAAAATGTTCAGAGCCAATTGTAGAACATAGTGGTAACTATATAATTCATTAATTAAACTGTTATTTTTTAATAAAACCGTTCACACTTCATTTTTAAATAGGGTACGAACTTCTGCAATGATCTAATATATTTTGTTCTGTGGGAGATGATATGGAAAAATGTTATGGAAGGGTTTGAAATAATCGTAGATATTAATTTGAAAGATGTTTATTGAAGAAATGTGCAGCTATTAGCTCGATATTTACCCTCTATTCATACGATACTAAAAGATCTTACAAATGGAGGATAAAACCGATTGCCCAGGTCTCACCACAAGGAGGTTGCTGCACAAGAGACCCGAAAGGGAGTCGGAACGAATTCGATATTCCTCCTGGCTCCCTTTCTTACAATGACGAACTTATACTTAATTACGTATGTCGAGTAATTATTACGGAGCTAAATATGTGAATCGGAAAAGAAGTCTCCGACCCACGAGGGTCAAAGGCGAATCAGACAGAAGACTCTGATTCTTTCAAAGAGAGAAACTAAAGCGAACCAGAGCAGAAGGCTCTGTTTCGTGGGAGACGCGAGCAATGGCCAAGAGGTGCCCACACTGTAATACCGTTTCTCCCAACCGCCTGCCGCCAGAGACGGACGTGGGTGGCAAATTTACGAAGATACTGGGGTACTACGTTGGTGAACGTCTCTCAACCCTCCCCATTAATATTATCTACCGCGAATTCCCGTACCAACTAGACTGGTACATACTACATACGAGCAAGGTTCGACAAAGTAGATGGCTGTGTCGGAATAAAAGAACGAACAAAATGAAGTTACGGCAATAATTACACGACATATTTACAACAAAAAGATATATACACTCTTAAAAATTAACGAAAGCACGCACGCACGCAAGCAAGTCGAGCAATTGTTGTGGACCAAGATACTAAACCGCAAAAAGAAGGAAGAATCGAAGCAGAAGGCTTTGATTCGCAAAGAAGAAACATGAACCAGAGCAGAAGGGTCTGGTTCTGGGGTGACGCTAAGACAATAAATGCTCGGCAAATAAAACTATGTTAAAAATACGGCGCAGACTTCTTGGGGTGTCCTCTTCTTGGTGTGTCCTCTTCTTGGTGCGACCTCTACTTGGTGTGTCCTATTCATCGCGTGTCGTCTTCTTCGTGTATTCTAGCCGAAACAAACTAATAATAATTCGACACAACAAATAATCCCGCACACGAGTGCGAATATAACAAATTCATAATAGTACAAGTTAATTCTGCACACTGGTACAAACCTAACACCCGCTCACGAGAGCAAACCTAACACCAGCTCACGAGAGCCAAACTAACCACGCACACGAGTGCGAATCTAACCAGCTCACAAGAGCCCAACTAACCCCGCACACGGGTGCAGCCTATAGGCGATTCGGATTGCCCCAGGGACGCGACTCCCCGTACTCACTCACGGTCCTATCCCTGCGTGAGCCCCTGAGGGACCTCCGATCAGAGGAATACCAATTTCAAACGAGATATGAAAATTTTTAGAACAGCGACATGTGAAAATTCTGATGTGGAAAATTTGAATTTCCGAAATAAAAATTGTAACGTGCTTCCGCGCTCATTACCTAAATAGAACCCAGCGAATATATGACAGTGTTCAGGCCTGGGTGAACCAGCTTGAATAATACATACATTTTGTTCTGAAGAAAGGTGAAATTGCAAAATGTTATGGAAGAAAATAGGAATAGGAATAAAATTGATTGGAAATCAACATATTTATTAAAAGTGCAGCTATTAGCTCGATGTTATCCTTTATTCATACGACACGAAAAGGTCTTAGAAATATAAGATAATACCGATTGCCCAGGTCTCACCACAAGGAGGTTGCTGCACAAGAGACTCGAAAGGAAGTCGAAACGAATTCAATATTCCTCTTGGCTCCTTTTCTTACAATGACGCACTTATACTAAATTACACAGATATGTCTAGTAATTATCGCGGAGCTAAAGGTGAGAATCGGAGAAGAAGTCTCCGATCCACGGAGGGCCAAAGGCGATTCAGGCAGAAGGCACTGATTCTTTCAGAGACTAAAACTAAAGAGAACCAGAGCAGAAGGCACTGGTTCGTGGGAGACGCGAGCAGTGGCCAAGATAAATCCACACTGCGATACCTTCTTTCCCAACCGCCTGCCGCCAGAGACGGACGTGGGTGGCAAATTTACGAAGATACTGGGATACCGCGAGCATGAACGTCTCTCAACCCCCCCCATTAATATTATCTACCGCGAATTTCCGTACCAACCAATCTGATACATATTACATACGAACAAGGTCCGACATAGTAGAAGGCTGTGCCGGAGTCAAAAAAACGAACAAATTGAAGTTACGGCAATAATTACTCAACATATTTACTTCAAAAAGATACACGATCTTAAAAATTACCGCACGCACGCACGCAAGCCGAGCAATGATTGTGGACCAAAAGACTAAAACGCAAACAGAGGGAAGAATCGAAGCAGATGGCTTTGATTTGCAACCAAGAAACATGAACCAAAGCAGAGGGTTCTGGTTCGGGGGTGACGCTAAGTCAATATTGCTCGGCAAATAAAAGTAACTTAAAACTACGCCGCGGACTACTTGTTGTGTCCTCTTCTTGGTGAGTCCTCTTCTTATTGTGTCCTCTTCTTGGTGTATTTTAGCTCAAACAGACTAATAAGAATTAGATACACCAAATATCCTGCACACGAGAGCAAACTTAATACCAACTCACGAGAGCCAACCTAACACCAGCTCACGAGAGCCAAACTAAACACGCATACCAGTGCGAATCTAACCAGCTCACGAGAGCTAAACTAACCCCGCACACGGGTGCAGCCTATAGGCGATTCGGATTGCCCCAGGGACGCGACTCCCCGTACTCACTCACGGTCCTATCCCTGAGTGAGCCCCTGAGGGACCTCCGATCAGAGGAATACCAATTTCAAACGAGATATGAAAATTTTTAGAACAGCGACATGTGAAAATTCTGATGTGGAAAATTTGAATTTCCGAAATAAAAATTGTAACGTGCTTCCGCGCTCATTACCTAAATAGAACCAGCGAATATATGACAGTGTTCAGGCCTGGGTGAACCAGCTTGAATAATACATACATTTTGTTGTGAAGAAAGGTGAAATTGCAAAATGTTATGGAAGAAAATAGGAATAGGAATAAAATTGATTGGAAATCAACATATTTATTAAAAGTGCAGCTATTAGCTCGATGTTATCCTTTATTCATAAGACACAAAAAGGTCTTATAAATAGAGGATAATACCGATTGCCCAGGTCTCACCACAAGGAGGTTGCTGCACAAGAGACCCGAAAGGAAGTCGAAACGAATTCAATATTCCTCTTGGCTCCTTTTCTTACAATGACGCACTTATACTAAATTACACAGATATGTCTAGTAATTATCGTGGAGCTAAAGGTGAGAATCGGAGAAGAAGTCTCCGATCCACGGAGGGCCAAAGGCGATTCAGGCAGAAGGCACTGATTCTTTCAGAGACTAAAACTAAAGAGAACCAGAGCAGAAGGCACTGGTTCGTGGGAGACGCGAGCAGTGGCCAAGATAAATCCACACTGCGATACCTTTTTTCCCAACCGCCTGCCGCCAGAGACGGACGTGGGTGGCAAATTTACGAAGATACTGGGATACCGCGAGCATGAACGTGTCTCAACCCCCCCATTAATATTATCTAACGCGAATTCCCGTACCTACTGATCTGGTACATACTACATACGAACAAGGTCTGACACAGTAGAAGGCTGTGCCAGAGTCAAAAAAACGAGCAAGGAGAAGTTACGGCAATAATTACTCGATATATTTTAACGAAGATATACAATCTTAATACTTAACGCACGCACGCACGCAAGCCGAGCAATTACTGTGGACCAAAAGACTAAACCGCAAAACGAGGGAAGAATCGAAGCAGATGGCTTTGATTTGCACAGAAGAAACGTGAACCAGAGCAGAAGGCTCTGGTTCTGGGGTAACGCTAAGACAATATTGCTCGGCAAATAAAAGTAACTTAAGACTACACCGCAGACTTCTTGATGTGTCCTCTTCTTGGTGGGTCCTCTTCTTGGTGGGTCCTCTTCTTGGTGTGTCCTCTTCTGCGCGTGTCCTCTTCTTAGTGTAATCTAGCTGAAACAGACTAATAATAATTAGATACAACACATAATCCCGCACACGAGTGCGAATATAACAACTTCACAAGAGTAAAATTATATTCTGCTCACGAGAGCCAAACTAACCACGCACACGAGTACGAATCTAACCAGCTCACGAGAGCCATCCTAACACCAGCTCACGAGAGCCAAGCTAACCACGCACAAGTGCGAATTTAACCAGCTCACGAGAGCCAACCTAACACCAGCTCGCGAGAGCCTAACTAACCCCGCACACAAGTGCAGCCTATAGGCGATTCGGGTTGTCCCAGGGACGCGACTCCCCGTACTCCCTCACGGTCCTATTCGTGAGTGAGCCCCTGAGGGACTTCCGATCGGAGGAATACCAATTTCAAACGATATATGACAATTTTTAGGAGAGGAACTTGTGAAAGTTCCGAAGTGAACAATTTGAATTTCAAAAATAAAAATTATACGGTGGTTCCGCGCTCTTTACCTAAATAGAACCAGAGAATGTGTGACAGTGTTCAGGCGCGGGGAGAACCAGCTTGAATAATACATATATTTTGTTCTGAGGAAAGGAAAAATTGCAACATGTTACGGAAGAGAATAGGAATAGGAATCAAATTTATTGAAAATCAACATATTTATTAAAAGTGCAGCTATTAGCTCGATGTTATCCTTTATTCATAAGACACAAAAAGGTTTTACAAATAGAGGATAATACCGATTGCCCAGGTCTCACCACAAGGAGGTTGCTGCACAAGAGACCCGAAAAGGAGTCAGAACGAATGCAATATTCCTCCTGGCTTCTTTCTGACAACAACGGACTTATACTAAATTTCGCAGCTATGTCGAGTAATTATCGCGGAGCAAAAGGTGAGAATCGGAGAAAAAGTCTCCGATCCACAGGGGCTCAAAGGTGAATCAGACAGAAGGCTCTGATTCTTTCAAAGAGAAAAACTAAAGCGACCCAGAGCAGAAGGTTCTCCGATCGGAGGAATACCAATTGCAAACCAAATATATAAATTAGATAGATAAGTGCGAATCAAACCAGCTAACTTCGCACAAGAGCGTCAATTTCATCAATAGATCGAGGAGAAAGATCTCAAACCCAACTTAAATCTAGTTAAATGTCAACGCAACAACACCCGTACTGTCTCACATCTTCATCCGCGAGAAATATCAATTCGAAAGCAGAAATATATATATTTATAATAGAGCATTGAAGATTGAAAGTTCCGATGGAAATTCCAATTAGAACATTAGAAATAATAATTGATGGTGTACGTTGCAGGAATAGTTGAAGGACAGGAAAGTTTATTTTATTTTGAAAGTTGGTCACGATAGAACAAAGGAAGCATTGAAGAATTATAGAATATTACTTACCGGTTTTCGTTGATCTGCTGTTGAAAGTAGGCTTGACGTGGGATTAGATGACCCCTGGTCCACCCGTGGGAAGTCCCTGGTCCTCATGATCTCGGAAACCAACCGCTCCTGCCGACACCACCACGAAACACACGTCACACATGACATACACGACACACGCGACACACACGACGCACGCGACACAACCGACACACACGAGTAACCACGAGTAACTGACTGACGAAGTGCTCTCGCCAATCGCGGGCGAACGTGTGCAGCGATGCGCGACCATCCCCACCCCATCGAATATCGATCGTTGTCGATCGTTGTCGATCGCTGTGACAGCAATTATTGATAAATTTATTATTTCTTGCTGGTTAATGGTTATAACAATTCCATTTTACAGCGATGTCGACAAGCACTCCTTTGGCTATCTGACCACCTAATTTTTTAGTAAAAG
This sequence comes from Lasioglossum figueresi, assembly GCA_028455805.1. NCBI lineage: Eukaryota > Metazoa > Arthropoda > Insecta > Hymenoptera > Halictidae > Lasioglossum > Lasioglossum figueresi. Next base: position 13,988,060 of record CM052194.1, read on the forward strand.
TGGCTAATAGTATTCGAGATATGGAATAACTTTTAAACCATGAACATTCGCACGCGTTAATTTATTCGATACAATTCACAGATAAATTTATTATGTCTGGCTGTTTAAAGTTTATAAAAATTCCTTTTGCTAATGATGTTAACGAGCATTTTTTTCACAATCTTGCGAGCGAACGTTTTGGCGGGCTCGCTCGGTTTTTTTCGGAACCCTGGCGGTCCTTTCGGTCGCTCGGTCGATGCTAGTTTAGCCCGAACAATAGGAATCTTTTGTCCTTGAGTTTTGCTTTTAATATCGTAAACCTTAAACTGTTAAATCATGAACATTCGCACGCATTCATTTATTCGATAATATTCACAGATAGATTTATTATTTCTGGCTGTTCAATGTTTATAACAATTCCATTTTACAGCGATGTCGACAAACACTCCTTTGGCTATTTGACCACCTAATTTTTCAGTAAATGTGGCTAATAGTATTCGAGATGCGGAATAACTTTTGAACCATGAACATTCGCACGCATTAATTTATTCGATACAATTCACAGATAAATTATTATTTCTGGCTGTTTAATGTCTATAATAATTCCTTTCGCTAATGATGTTAACGAGCACTCCCTTGACCACCTTGCCATATAATATTTTCGTAAAAATAGGCAATAAAACTCGAGATACAGAATAACTTTTAACCCATGAACATTCGCACGCGTTAATTTATTCAACATAATACTATAATAAAGTTATTAATTCTAGCTGTTCAATGTTTATAAAAATGCCTTTTGCCAACGATGTCGACAATCACTCTGTTCAAAATCCCACGAGTGGATTATCTCACTTTTTTAGATTTCGTGTAAGAGTCGTCGGTGGGGCATAAGAACTGTCGCGTTTCGATAGATTTTTCCTCACCGACGAAGCCAGCTGTTCGAGTTCGATGACAATCCGTGTCGGTAGTTCGTCGACTCCTTATTATTGTCTCGTGGGCCATCATATCCTTCTATCCTAATGTCAAACCATTATTCAATTGCTTTGTCTCCTTCGCACCATCGTTCGTTAGGTCGTTGCTCTAACGAACGTTGGTACGATTCTCGCTGTTCAATTTCGAAGTCCGCAATCTATATTCCTTCCGAAACCGATGGCCCACCACACTATAAAAGAGAGTGGCATGTGCGCTCTCTTGTCTTCTCTCTACTTCGCTTATCTTTCGCCATCGATATAAACTTTACGTTAATTGTCACTCGCTTGCGATATAGCCTCATTCCTGTGATCGCTATATTTCTCGATCGACTGATCATCTGTATTTCTACTTTCTGCTTTGTTACGTTATACTCTGTTCTATCGTACTCTTGTTATCTATTCACCTCTTTTTCCCTGCCGATCCTCTATTGTTTCTTTCCATCTATTTTCCTTCCAGACGTACCTCGTCTCACCTCGGCTATAGTCCCGCATACACTTCCTTAACCACCTTGCCATCTAATTTTTTACAGTAAAGTCTTGATCTAACTCTTAATCATACTCTGTTTTCCAACATATTTCTGTTCCCACAGATCGATTCTTTGAACATTTATGTATAAAAAAATGTAAGGTTATAATTCTCGTTTATGAATTATTTTTAGATTACATATTGTGGTATCTCATATATTTGATGTAGGAATTGTTGATTTTCCTAATATTATGCTTCAATACATTTCTTTTTTTATTACTTTTAATATTGTAAACCTTAAAAACCAACACTAAAACATCGTCTGAAATATCTGCTTAACTTGGAATACTTTCGGTGCAGAATGTAATAATTCATGATAATCAGTATGGTTTCGTGACGCCTTCGTTTGCCTTCTTACCGAAAAGAATTTCCGCAGTGGCCTTCTGCACCGACGAGATCACATCGATAACCTTCTGTTTCTTATTCCAGCCAGAATATATCCTATAGGGCGTAAGAAAACACCGAAATATTCGAGTGGCATTAACTCCCATAGGGCTGGACGTCTTTTATTTACAATCTCTCGTCGGTGCTGAAGAGACCCGGAAAGGGTTAAGGGCGCGAGGATAACGTGGAACTAACAGTGATCTGAAATACCAACATCGCTAAACGATCCGCTACCGACGAGATACTCGTTTACCTGTGTAGCTGGCGTAAGCACCGACGAGATACTGTATCTCGTCGGTGGTGGAACTTTTTAGCGATGTGGTCTTTCAGATCACTGTAATTTCCACCGTTATCCCCGCGCCCATTTCGCCCACTTACCGTCCCGCGGGTTAGCACGGGGGCTGACAGTCTTTAACAGTATCTCGTCGGTGGTAGCGGGCGTAAGATAAGAAATCGAGTTGTTTTTATCGTTGTCGGTATTTCAGATCGTGAGACACGAAACCCCATATGGTAATTGGTCTGCTTCTATCATCTATATCTCATTTGTGGTTCCACAATATGGTAAGGACACTTTAGAACTTTTCGGACCTGAGAGAAAAACGTACATCGGGTTGCTATTGAGAGTAACAACAAAAATATAAAAGGCTCGAATACACTCGGGTTGCCACAAATACATGTGTAAACTGATATCTATATGTCACTTAGCCTTACATGCTATTTGTTGCACTTATTAATACATTTATCTTATACTTTAATATCGTCTGCATCGTTCTTCATTATTGAAATTACGGCATTGGACTGTGTTTGTCCATCAGCCGGGGAATTTAATATGAAGCACACATCCATTCTTCATACTTACATACTTACATATTTACATACTTACATATTTACATACTTACATATTTACATACTTACATATTTACATACATACTGTATATAAAATATCGTCGGCCTCATATGAAAACTGTCTACGTCAATTTTCTATGAAAATTGGGTTTTCAGCTTCGTCTTGTTAGGCATTTCAATTTCCACGGTTTGAGGGTAATTGTTCAGCGATAAGTTGTTATTAACAACTCGTTAAGTAGCGTAGGTACATAGTTTGAACATTTGAAAATTTACTTTTCTGGACTCAGGCAATTTTCATACGAGGCCGACGATATGTGATTGCACAGATTAGTGTACCCAAAACGATTTTGGTCTATTCCTACACGTGTACTGTAACGAAATCTCTTGTTCAAAAATCGGTGAAGCCGTATACCAACTGTAGGTGCTTCGCCGAGCTTCGCGATCCACTATTTGTCACCGAGATGTCGGTAGACCGTCCTAAACCGGTTCGATCCGGCGTGCACCGCGCATAGAACGGCGCGCACTCCCATTGACCAGTCTGTAGTCAGAGTCGTGTATTCGGGCCAATAGTAATCGTGCGGTGGCTTTGAGAACACGGTACGGTTCCTCGTTAGTCTGGTCGTGGTGCGTTTCCACACGTCACGTCGGGTAGAGCGAGCAAGGAAAGAGGAAGAAGTTGCGAGAAATCGCAAGAAAAGAGAAGGGCGAACACGGCGAGTCGGGTAAAAAGTCGACGGTGAACGTCGATCGTAGTCGAAAAGTCGTCGTCGGGAAATCGTCGTTGGTTGTTCGAACGAACTTGCGTTCGTTAGCTGTCAGGTCTGTAGAGGATCTGTATCGTTTGGCGGTCGTCTGCCGTGTCTCTGTTTCCGGTGTAACCGTGTTCGGAAGCGACGGTGAAGCTGCAACTCTTCTTCGGCGACAGGATTCCGCAGCGGGAGCCGCGCAAGACGAGGTGAGTCATCCGCGTATGATTCGCGGTGTAGAAGCCCGCCGCGACCCGAAAAAGGTTTTTCGATCGGCAGCCGGAGAGGAGAGACACACTGTGCCGTTTCTCTTTAGCGGGCAAACACATTTCGATCGATTCTGCCCGTTCCGTGGCAGTTAGACAGGCCGCCGTCGTTCTCCGTGTCGTTGTGTCACCGTACAACGCTCATGTATGCGTGACCGCGAGAGTTCCACCGATCGTTACGATCCACGACGTGCGTGTTTTCTCATTAATAGCAGACGGCGAGCGCGTTCAAGCGCCGCTTCGCCTCGGACCCAGTAATCATCCAGCGTCGTAGCTAACGGTCGGACCTCTTCGTGCCGCGATGATCGATCTCGTTCTACGACCAACCCCCTCTACCATTCCCTTTCCTACCTCACCTTCATCCCTCTCTGTCTCTCTCACTCTCTTTCTCTAACCCTTTCAACCCTAAGAAAGATGCGTTTTCGAGCCGCAACCTGCGATTCCGAAGCGCTGAACGATAGGGCACGATCGACGGCACGATCGACGGCTCGATAAGTCGACTCCAGCGAGCCCGGGAAACACGATCCATCCGACGGGAAACGAGGTTAGACGTCGCACACGCGGCTATCCATGCGAAAAATCAATACACCCTCACTCCTGGGCCACGATTCAGACGCGCGCGGTCGGATTCCGAGAATCGGGGGATCAGCCTTCCGAGAAAACGACGATCGCCGCAGGGGCTCTACCTAGAAAGCTCTCTTTTGCTTGCTTCGCGGGATCGATTTCGAGAGACCGTGTTCCGTACTGTACACGCGTACATTAGAACGCTCTGAATATTTCTCGCGCTGACCCGCGGGGTTGATTTCTCGCCGGAAAGTCGATCAGACTGTTTTTGGAACAGCACTTCCCAGGAAAATAGATACAGCGGCGCGCAATAATATTCGGCCGCTCTAAAAATGACGATAACTTTTTTAATATTGTACTATACGATTTGAACTTTTTTTTTGAAAGTTAGAGCAATTAGTTTACCACAGGATGCGAAAAGAAATTTTTTCAAAAATTGCAATTGATCGAAATTGTAGAAAAAATACTAAAAGTTGCATTTTCAACTTTTTTATGCGAGCCTATATCGAAAATTTAAAAAATACGTTTTGTAGATCCGTGCCGATTAAACATATTGTGAAAATCTCGTCAAAATCGGTCGACGTTGCAACGAGCTACAAACGTTTAAAGATGGTAAAATGTAAGGATTCTTACATATTTCAATGCCTGTCGTTTTTTCCTGCATCAACCGATTTCGATGAAACTTTCGCAGTGCATATAATTGAAACAGATCTACAAAATGTATTTTTTAAATTTTCAATGTAGGCCCACATAAAAAAGTTGAAAATGCAACTTTTAGTATTTTTTCTACAATTCCAAACAATTGAAATTTCTGAAAAAATTTCTTTCCACATCTTGTAGTAAACTAATTGCTCTTGCTTTCCAAAAGAGTTCAAATCGCATGGTCTAATATTTAAAAAGTTATCGTCTTTTTTTAGCGCGGCCGAGTATTATTGCGCGCCACTGTATGTGGACTGTCCACCGCTGTTACCAAGGCATCCGGTGGACCCTAAACAATGTCTGTACATCAGTTTATCAATTGTACTGGTCTCCTTCAACCCTTGTGTAGTCAACCAAAATGTACAGATTATTTAAAACCCTTATGTAGTCAACCAAAATGTACAGATTATTCAAAAACCTTTCTGTATTTAACTAATAATTAAATTAATATATTAGCGAGTAAAGAATGGACATTCGGAGAAATTTTGTAAATGTGGACTGTCCACCGCTGTTACCAAGGCATCCGGTGGATTCTAAACAATGTCTGTACATCAGTTCATCAATTGTAATGGTTTCCTTCAACCCATGTATAGTCAACCAAAATGTACAGATTATTCAAAAACCTTTCTGTATTTAACTAATAATTAAATTAATATATTAGCGAGTAAAGAATGGACATTCAGAGAAATTTTGTAATATTTTTTAAAGGAACATTAAGAAATTGCTGAAATAAATGCGGCAAATGTTCACTGCTCTGCATGATCTTATTTTATAACAGGACTTGTGTCATATAAATATGTAGTTCATATTTTATTAAAAATTTCTACAGAAAAACATGAATTCTTCATTTAAAATTTGTATTACTATTTATTATACAGAAATACAGTAAATGGGCACCCGGTGGACTACACAAGGGTTAACTCTTTGCACTCGGAGTTATTCTAATTGGAACGCCGAATGTGTTTGCTTCCGGCCTGAAATATTTCCATTTTATATGATTTTCTTAATTTGATCGTTATAAAACTGATATAATACCTCGTACAGTACTTTCGGTAGTTTATTAAAATATTAAATAGGTTTAGTCATTTATTGAATACGTATTTAATAATGCAACAAATATTTTGAATAATGCTACAAGAATTATTAGTGGTGACTTTCTCTCTCAGTCACCATTCAGTGCAAAGGATTAATAATAAATAGAATTGCAACAAACTGGAGTGAAATGGAAATTTACTTTCTTTGTTATTATGTTTAACCCTTAGCACTCGAGTGTCAACTCAGAGAAACACTATTGAAAATTGCTGTACTATTCGCAATATTGTTTACATGACTAAATATATTGGTATCTAAACAATTACTACACATTTAAGTATTACACGAGGTATTATATCAATTTAATATCTCACAGAAATTAAAAAGAACGTATACAATGGAATTATCCTAGGTCGCAAGAAATGTTTAATTTCTGAAAATTATACAAGAGTACTTTGAAATTCTTCTAATGTTTCTCTTTCCACATGTCGTTCTCTAATTGTTAAAATTATTAAACGAAGAAACATACTTTGTCTTCTGTTTCGTGCAAATGATTTGTTTTATGCTAGAATGTAAGGTGCATCCAATTTTTAATCTTCCAATCGACGCCATCTTGGTCTAGCTGCTGGTTATAGATCATTTCGATACGGGGCTTAAACTTAAGGGTTTGTTGATTATAGAAAATTCTTATTTATATATTAACAGTAAAAGAAACACTCGACATTCGTGTTGTATGTTCGTAGGTTTTTAATTATTGTGTTAGATGAACGTATCTTTTACTTACTCAATTTGAACCCTCGACCAGTCAAACTCAATATTTTGGAAAAATGAGTAAAAACATTAAACGAATTTACAAAATTTGTTTTCTCGATACAATATATCAGCTTACAGCAAAATGAGGAAAAGAATGCGCGTAGAAAAATACAACCGAGCGGATGAATGCACGCGCATCTTTGATAGGATCAAGACATGGGTCACAAGTGTCCCGGAATCGGCTAAGATGAGGGTTGAAAGAAGAATTTCTTTAATTACTCTCGTACAATCTTGCGTAAAAAGATTTTTATTTTTAAATTTTCTTGGATAAAAGGTTAAAGAGAATATTTTGCCCTATGGTTTTTACCGATTTTGTTGCGAGAAATCAACTTCTGCGAGCAGCGAATGCATTTTCTGGAACAGAGACGCAGCTGATCCCCAACAGTTTCGATTTTCGCGGGCGTGAAGCCTGGTTAGGCTATACACGATGCTGCTGACGTTCGAGCCAGCTTGAACGGATAAAATGGAAAAAGTTCGTGACTGAATTTTAATATTCGCGGGCCTTCGCCTGATTGGCTGTAAAAGTTTAATGGGATTCCGATGTCACGCTCGAATATCGAATTAACAACCCTCCGGAGAGGGACGCGGTACATTGACTAATACCGGAAATCGGTTTACTTCCATGGGTAAATCTGTGTGCATCGGTTTGTAATCTTGTTCCTTATCGATTGTCCGTACGTCGCCTTTCAAATTTAGATCGCATTCGCTATGATCCTGGCATTCTGATTCGTCCTTTATTTCACGAATTTAATCTGTCCCCCGATGTCAAATTGACACAATGGTAAAAAATCGATGAAACAACAAGGTAAACAGTTATTTTTATGCAAATTGATGACTTAACATTTGAATCTCAGGTTTTTCGGTTGTGTTTCGCATTAAGAAGATAAAAGTAACGAAGTTTCCTTATCTTTAACAAAATGGTTATTAAAGAATAAAAGACTCCAGCTTGATTTTATTGTTTTGTTTCGATTAGATGTAGCTATTATACGATAATATTCGAATGCAAAATTAAATATATACATATACTATTTGAATGTTGGAAAAAAGAGATTGAGAAATTGTGCGACGATTATGGACAGATCTAGAAGCCAAATTAGAAAACATTTACACCACTTAAATTTAAAAAATCAGACAACATAAGAATAATAACTAAAATTTAGAAAATATTGGATATTTTGGTCAGATTTGATTTACATGTTCTCTACGTTGGAGAAAATTAGTAAGTACCATTTTGATTTCATAATATAGGTCCTTTAATAACAAAAAAATCGTCTGCATCCAAATTCTGTGTATCTCGGGTAAACTGTGTGAAAATGACACGAGGGACGAACGAGGGTTAACTTGAAAATGAACTTTTCAACTTCTTTTCATAGCAAAATTTTCAGTAAATGTTTTAATTGTCAAGATGGCCTCAGGCATTACGCTAATGCCCTCTAATCGCGACCATAAAAATGCAATTAACGTTCCTGCGTTTACGATTGCGGTAATACTTTCGTACTAATGCCACGATAAATACTAGAATATTTCTCAGGTTTAATGGTCACGCCCGCGTCTACTCGAAACTAGATCCTCGTGATTTATACGCTCGGAATTAGGTGTGACAGCTATTGGAGGGTCAATTTAAGGTCTGCATCCACAGCTGAAGTTCTCTCGAGAATGCCGTGCGTCCATCCAGGAATTTTATTCTCGAGAGAAGAACTTACCAGCGGTCACTGACCCGAGAGCGACTTTCCGACTGCCGTTGTTCATCGATTTTACCCTCCTCGGATCGATCGTAACATTCTCACGCGTTTCCGTCGACAGCTTGATTGTTTCCATTGATTAATCTTCTAATTCATGCTGTTCACAGTGCTTTGTCAATTTAGAATTAGTTACTCTGTACATTCTTGTATTTTCTTAACTTTTAATTACTCGCATACGATACACTCTCGAAACATTCAATTTAGTGTCTCGAGCACAAACAAAGGTGTCGACTACACAGGCAAATATTTATTTCGCATTGAAGTAGTTATTTTATTCAATAAAAATGAATTCATGTTGGAGTCATCTAACGTTCCATGCGAACAGTTATGTAGAGAGTGGAGTGCGAGTAATGTGATCACATGTTCAATATATCCATTGGACTTCGAGAAATGTACAAAAATACAAGGCATGCTATTTTTTTTTTAAATTGTAAATTCGTTAAATAGGATTTTTCAATTGACGAGGGTGGCAAAGTTGTTACCTGTGCCTAGAAGCCAACCTTCGAGAGCTTGTTCTTAAAAGTAGCACTTTTCCAAGGAAATATCCAGAATTTCTCGACTTCAATTCCAATATGAATTTGTAGGTCGGCGGCATTCGGTCTGCTGATGATGTATACAAAAGATCGGTGATTGCCCAATAACTTCACAGACATAAATAGCATCAGTTACGTACTTTCAATACGTGGTGAAAATGCAAATAACTCAAACTACGTTCATCGAAACATTATTGGCAACAAGAGATATTTGTGGTGCCAGTAATATGGCTACCTTAGAAACGATTCCTTTTTAATTTGCAATCCGCACAACTAGACGTTCTCACAAACATCAATACAGTTATTCTTATTTCAACCAAGAGGAAGTACACGTATATTAACCCTCATCCGTCCCTCGTTTCAATTTGACACAGTTCTCCCGAAATAAGTTGTCCCGTTCTGTTATTCGTAGGTAAAGTCCGAAACTTCGTGATTTTTATTTTTATAATGCGAAACATATAACCGAAAAATCGAAGATGTAAATGTTAATTCATCAATTTGAATACAAAACCATCGAAAAGTAACTGTTTACCTTGTTATTTTATCGATTTTTTTTATCACTGTGAGTAAATGAGGGTTAATATCAATTGTCGTACACTTTCGTAATCGTAAAATGATGAGATGCAGAAAAATAATTACACAAACAATAACAGTATCCAATAGATAAAAATTTGAGTGGGTCGAAAAAGACTGAAACAGGTAGCACGGTAGAAAATATACAACTTCACAAAAATTGAAATCCAATTCGTCGAATCGAAAGCGTCTTTAGCAAGCGCGCATTGGTTTGTCTCCGAAAAGCGTCGTGGATCGTCAGGTCGTTCGAAACGCATCGTAAATCCTGTAACCATCGATCCTGATCCTCGATAGCCTACCTGTACCCTGTTCTTTGAAAGAAGAAGCCTAAACCGCGTTGCGTCGAAACAGCCATCCACCGGGTTCTGCTTCGAATGATCGATAGGATCACGGTGGACAGTTGTCACGGCGGTTGTGCCCGAGTCTCGGGTCTCTTCTTCCGAAAAACAGACCGTAGATGTTATCAATCGTCCCCGTCGGGCATCGACCAGTTGTGTAACGGAACAGGAAGCGAGACAGAAACTCGTTGGCCCCTCGCAACGGGAAGAAACGGTTGCACGAATCGTCCAACTTCGATTGTACTGTACGCACGATCTATATTTGCATGTTCGTGCCTGTCCTCGCGTCCGAATGTGTTTGCGAATCCGCGCGCTCGCTCGCAGCTCCGGGGGAACCGCGAGCCACGTGACCGACGCCCGAAATGCAAGTTCGCGGCCTGCATGTGCAACACTGCAACAATTCTGCGGCGATTCGAACCGATCTCGCGGTTCCTCTGGCGTCCGCGTGTTCCCAGGAAACGCGAACTACGCGTACATCACCTTGGCAGTTGGCATGCGGCCACGCATGATTATCTCGATGTATTGAGACAATGAGTTGTTCTGCATGATGACGCCACACTTTGACACGCAACTCACTTCCTTTATTGCGTTCTCGTATTCCTTTCTTCTTTTTTTTTCGTTCGTCCGTCGAACGAGCATCCGCAACGATTTCGACGGGGGTGGCTCCTCACCTTGGTCTCTTGGTCATGGAAAGCGATGACAATCGACATGCAATTAACAACGCAGAGTTGATTTGTCACAGCCTCAAGTGTACACGTCATTTTGACTTTCTGGGCCCTATCAGGGATTTATGGAAACGTTCCGAAGACTACGTTTTCTTATAATCTTGGAGAGAGGAGATACAGTAATGCCTCGATATTATGTGGGAACTTCGTGACTGATATTTTATTTATGTTTTGTAGAAACGCTATTCCCAAGTGTCGAACGTAGAAAAGGGTTGCAAACGAAACATCACAGTGGGATATTTGGCCTGAGATTATAATATAGTAGATCCTTGAATTCGTCTTAACGTTGGCTATAAGATTGTGAAAAGAAAAATGCATTTTAAAGCGAATTGAATCATGTTTGGTCTCATTTTTTGGGCCCAAGATTATAATATAGTAGATCGTTGAATTCGTCTTAACGTCGGCTATAAGATTGTGAAAAGAAAAATGCATTTTAAAGCGAATTGAATCATGTTTGGTCTCATTTTTTGGGCCCAAGATTATAATATAGTAGATCGTTGAATTCGTTTTAACGTCAGCAATAGGATTATGAAATGAAAAATGCATTTCAAAGCGAATTGTATCATGTTTGGTCTCATCTTTTGGGCCCAAGATTATAATATAGTAGATCGTTGAATTCGTCTTAACGTCGGCTATAAGATTATGAAATGAAAAATGCATTTCAAAGCGAATTGTATCATGTTTGGTCTCATTTTTTGGGCCCAAGATTATAATATAGTAGATCGTTGAATTCATCTTAACGTCAGCTATAAGATTATGAATTGAAAAATTCATTTCAAAGCGAATTATATCATGTTTGGTCTCATTTTTTGGGCCCAAGATTATAATATAGTAGATCGTTGAATTCATCTTAACGTCAGCTATAAGATTATGAATTGAAAAATTCATTTCAAAGCGAATTATATCATGTTTGGTCTCATTTTTTGGGCCCAAGATTATAATATAGTGGATCGTTGAATTCATCTTAACGTCGGCTATAAGATTATGAATTGAAAAATGCATTTCAAAGCGAATTGTATCATGTTTGGTCTCATTTTTTGGGCCCAAGATTATAATGTAGTAGATCGTTGAATTCGTCTTAACGTCGGCTATAAGATTATGAAATGAGAAATGCATTTCAAAGCGAATTGTGTCATGTTTGGTCTCATTTTTTGCGCCCAAGATTATAATATAGTAGATCATTGAATTCGTCTCAACGTCAGCTATAGGATTATGAAATGGAAAATGCATTTTAAAGCGAATCGTGTCATGTTTGGTCTTATTTTAATCAGAAAAACGTGACGAATATATCGGTAAATGTTTTGCCAAAAAAAAATGAAAAATGAAACAGTTCTATGATTGTATTCGAAGCTCGCCGCGAAGGGATAAATTTTTCGCGAACGTCGTGCACATCTCTCAAATATATCGAGACGTTACTGTCTTTCGCCGACCGATCTAGATCGATCGCAATCTCACCGGGCCGTATCAAGGTCTGCAATCGGCGAAGGGCGTGCGCAGGAAACGTTCCATTAGGTTCGGCCGAGTCAGTTCGTTTTCTCAGACGGATTGCAATTAAAGTACCCAGATATAAATGGTGGACTGATAGAACGGGTAATGTCTCTGAACTTATTGAATGATTGTTCAATGATATCCTTAAATGCTTTACTGTTGCATACTAATGAATCTGCAATATATATTCAAACGTAATACACTTGAAATTCAGGTAAAATTCAAAAATAATGATACATCTTTTTACATACAGAAACAGGAAAAAAATTGCACCCTACGCATCAGTTTATTCAAAGTTAAAATTTTAATGAAATGTGAAATTGTAATATTCAGATAAAATATGTGTGACAATAATCGTATACTTTTTACATACAGAAACACGAAATAAATTGCTCCCTACGCATCAGTTTATGCAAAGTTGAAATTATAATATTCCGGATAAAGTCTGAAAATAATGAAATATTTTTTCCATACAGAAACAGGAAAAAAATTGCATCCTAGGCATTAATTTATGCAAAGTTGAAATTACAATAAAACGCGAAATTATGATATTCAGATAAATCACGAAAATAATGATATATTTTTTCCATATAAAAACGGGAAAGAAATTGCCCCCTACGCATTAGTTTTGGCAAGATGAAAGTCGTAAACAGTAAATAAATTAAATATACATGCGCGAAGTTCGCAGGCTGGGTCACAAACGACACGCGAATTGAAGTTGTTTAAAAATACGACTCGTTGTACACGTTTTAGGTGAAAGTGGATACGGTAAAGAAGGCAACAGAAGTCAAAATATATCAGTGCTCTGTTCGCCAACGGCTATTCCAATTAAGTTCTATTGTTCTTGTGGCCGTTCGTACACTTAACGGTAGGAGAATCTGCTGAGTACCTGTTTCATTCCACGTGCCGGTGAATTCAACGATTGTTGACTTTGTATTACCTGAACCATAATTGCAAATTCGTCCCGCTGGTAATAATGACGGCAGGTGCACTAGTCCTTTCAACCGCATGACGTCACGAGCCGAGTGCAGTTCTGCATTAAGAGGATGCGCGTAACGTTGACGACTGTCCGTGCAGTTGTTTTGCGCATTTCGACCAAATGAATTAAACACTCGCAGCTGCGGATGTCGGGATCTCTCGAATATTTCTGACCGTAAAACCAAATAATCTAAAAATCATGTGCTGGAGAAAAATTAAGTTTGCAATTCAATTTAAATCTAGGAGGTAAATTTAATTTTTTTTATTGAGAAAAAATACCATAGTAAACTAAATGACCAGAAAAAAAATTCGATAGATGTGATATAATTTTGTCACAATTTCTCCGAACTCTTATTGTCACTTCAAAAATTATAAAATGAAGTTCCAAAAGGTACGAATATATTTCAAATAAAACGTGACTCGATGTTGGAGTTAATTATCTATAATGAATAAAATGATGACGGGTTTCTCCCGAATATTTCTGGCCGTAAAATAAAGTAATCTGAAAATCATATGCTGGAGAAAAATTAATTTACGGCCACTTGCCATTTTAAAAATTATAAAATGAAGTTCTAAAAGGTACGAATATTTCAGATCAAATGTGGCTCGATGTCGGAGCCACCGGATATCCGTAACGATTAAAATGATTTCTATGTGTGTGACTGTAAAACAAAGTAAACTAAAAATCATGTGTCAGAGAAAAATTAAGTTTGGAATTCAGTTTAGATCTAGGAGATAAATATTATTTTTTATTGAGAAATGATACCACAGCAAACTGAATGACTAGATAAAAGATTCGATAGATGTGATATAATTTTGTCACAATTTTTACGGACACTCGCCACTTCAAAAATTATAAAATGAAGTTCTAAAAGGTACGAATATATCTCAAATAAAACGTGACTTGACGTTGGCTTCATTATCTGTAATGAGTAAAATGATAAAAAGATGAGAAAAAATGAGAAAAAAGATTCGATTGATATGATTTAATTTTGTCACAATTTTTACGTACACTCGCCATTTCAAAAATTATAAAATGACGTTCTGAAAGGTACGAATATATTTCAAATAAAACGTGACTTGACGTTGGCTTCATTATCTGTAATGAGTAAAATGATAAAAAGATGAGAAAAAATGAGAAAAAAGATTCGATAGATATGATTTAATTTTGTCACAATTTTTACGTACACTCGCCGTTTCAAAAATTATAAAATGACGTTCTGAAAGGTACGAATATATTTCAAATAAAATGTGGCTTGACATCGGAGCTAATTATCCGTAATGAATAAAACGATCAAGTAAAAAGATCAAAGGCAACGCAGGAGCGTAGGAAACATTGTTCGTTATAGGCGAAACGACTCGAATGACGTCATTCCTTTTAATACATTTGTACGTGTATAATATACGTTTCAAAAGAAACAGTTTCACGAAACAATGATGTTAACGCGCGTGAGATGGAAACAATAAACAACGCGATTCTCTGGAAAAATAATTGCATCTCTGCTCGTGACGTCATTAAAGGTCGACCTGTAAGAAAAGCCGCGGCATTTGGGTCACCAATACGGCTCGAATTTTCTGTGTAGCGGGTATAGTCTATACACAGGGTGTTTCTGAATTTGTCAGAGAGCGTAGGGTGCAAGAAATCGTAGTACATATTGAACGAATGTATGATTTCATTGATTTTCTTTGAAGAATATGATGCAACGTATGTATTTGAGACTGAAGCACGTTTCGAAGCCAAGTTGAACTTTCGGAACAGAATTTTGATGCAACGTCATTTTTTATGAATGACCATTTCGTTTTAACACACTAAAGGAGAGAATAAACAATAAATCTTATTCGAAGAGTCTGCAGATTCCCAAAACGTTTTCATACACTTTTAATCGATGCAGCAAGATCAAATTTCAAGGTTTATCTCCTGTTTTATTTTATGAAAGTAAAAATATTTTCAATATAAGCTTGTAAAAATATTTTCAATATAAGCTTGTAAAAATGTTTTCAATATAAGCTTGTAAAAATATTTTTAATATAAGCTCGTGAAAATTTCAATATACACAAATGTGTCCAGTCCATTTATATCAACCCCTTACAGTCCACTTGCTCTATCACTATTAATACCAAACACTACTTGTACTATTTACCAAACAAATCACAGGCAGCGAAAGATTTGTAGGAATCTTTTGATTTATCCCGACAAAATTTTCAGAATATACATAACTGACACAAATCTGTCAATCGGATATTTTGAATTTTCAATAGAAGCCTAGATCAAAAACTTGTAAAAAACAATTATTACTATTTTCTTTGCGATTCCGAGAAATTGCAATCTTCTCAAAATTTCTTTTACGCGTCGTCTAGTAAACTTATCCTCTTTTAACACTAAACCTACCACCGCCGGTCAAATGACCATTATCTGGTTTTTTATCCTACAATTATTGAAATTATAATGATGCTTTGGAAATGATTATACACATTTTTGTATCATGATGTCATTTTTATAAGGCAACACATGTCAGCCACTGTTACAGTTCGGTAGGTTCAGTGTTAACTTCTTAACACATTACCGACCGGTGATTATTGCATCAGTTTGAAAAATCTATGGTACACGGCTAAACACTTTTTAATGGAACCTTCAATAGCAAGAGTAATTTTCATTGTGAACTAACAAGTCATCCTCAATAACGTCATATAATAGTTTCACTTAAGATTGCAGAGTAAAAGAAAATTTCTATGCTTTCTTTTGGTACAGCCCAATTATTTAAAATCCTATTAATAGGCTTCCGGTAGGTAAAGTGTTAAAAGGGGCCGGGTCGTTCAGTGCGATTTCAAAAAAGTAATTCTCTGTTAAAAAATTTCGAGATACATATTAATTCCGATCGGTGTAACTGAAAAAGTACCGAGTCTCGTCATCCGGTGACGAATCACGACCGGACAAGAGCGCAAAACTCGCTCGACCAAAAAGCCCAAGAGACCGCATTGAAACCCACACGTCAGAGTCCGTTGAGGGTTGTCTAGCCACAGGAGAAATCGTTGCCGATGGCTGGATCGATAGTCGGAGCGTACACACGATACCTCTTTATCTTGAATTTTCTTTATTTGCCCGTTTGCCCGTTTGCCCGTTCGTTTGCCTTGTTGACGTACGATATTGGCGTATCGGCTTCGGGCACGCGTATCAGCATCATCAACACCAGCCAGCAACACCGCGTGGAGTGCAATCGCAGTTGCAGCGGCATCGGACGGTGAAACAGAAGCATAGGCAGAGGCAGAAGGAGAAGCTGAAGCAGAGAGGCAGTTGGCCGGGTGGCGTTCGTCAGGGACGCGTGTCAGCACAGTGAGAGAAGGTAGAGCCACCGGAACGGTGGACGGGCGAGTCCTCGGAGAGGTCGTCCGTGAGCGGGTCGTCTCAGTCGGGTAGGGTTCATCGTGGGCGAGCAACAGCGGCCGGAAACGTCGCCATGCCGGCAGGTATTGGCGCTTCGTACAGGTCGCTAGGCGACCTGGGCGAGGACGTTTACAAAAGCACGACGATCGTCGACCAGACACAGACCACCGGGCAGAGCGTCCTCGAGAGCGTCAAGAAGGCTTTCAGTTTCGCCTCGCCCAAGGTCGAGCTCAGGAAAAAGGACCCGCTGATCGAGGACCGCCGTGAGAGCGTCTCGATCGTCTCAAGGTAATGCCTTATACGATATTGTCTGAGCGTACAGGGGAAAAACCGGTCGGCAGGTAGGGTGACGGTCGCGGGACACAGTCTATCTTTCTCTATCTCCCTTTCTTCTCTATCGAGTCTCTTCTCAATTGTTCCACGACCTCGTCCCGTCTATTCGGCCCGTAATCGATTATGGTACAGCTTCGATCCGATACTAGACTCTGCCCCAGGTCGCCCGTGGAATTACTCTATTGTCTCCTCGTCAGAGCTACTTTGCCGGTAATAGTGAACTCCGAGCGCGAACGGCTTTGCTACCGTTGCCGCTTCGGCTTATCTTAAGTTAAATTCTGGAATTACAATTTGAATTAGGAAATTATCATTTATATCTCTGGAACGGGAAGATAAATTCGGTTGTCTCGAAAGCTTTTGCACAGTGAATTTAGAAGGGTTCTTCAACCCTGATTTTAATTGTAATTCGCTTTGCTGAGATTTGTGAATTAATTTAGTGGCGACACCGAAGCCAATATACGTATTAATAGATTCGAGTCTAATCTTACTTCAGCCACAATGTGACAGGTGTATATTGTTCTGTCGTGTCTTTTTCCTAACCAAAGAAGTTAAGTCTCAACCAATCAAGTCAGAAAACTCTTGAGACAACCTAATGTGAAATGATTCTCTTTCAAAATATCCATTCAGTTCATTTTGATTCACCTCTTTGTGGTTCGGTTCCACCAGTGTCGAGGCAGTTTATATGATCGTTGATGTTCGTAGTGCAGTGATTTTTACAGAACAAGCACAACGAATCTTTGGAGTATTGTGTACACACGGTCAACATGAATTAGTCGAATGTTAATTGAAGTGGTCTAACAACTTTAGCGTTCGAACGTGGGAAACATGTTAGTCCGATGGTAAAAATTATTCGAGAGTGTCGGAATGCTTGAAACTTGTTACATAATACACTATTGGAATTTTTAAATTTTATATCTCTGAAATAAATGTTCCGAGTAAGCTTTATGTAGTAAAAAATACTTTTGTATTGATGAGGTGAAGGCACATTTTTACGAACTTTTATATGGTCAATCGACGTTAAAAATAAACAGATACATTATGCAATTTTGAATTATGAAATATTATGAATAAACTTTTAATGCATATGTTTCAAATAAAAATTAAATAGAAAGTACGATTAAATTCGATATTAAAATTTTCTTGTTAAATCTGGATTTCGTTCGAAGCAGCGAAGAAATTTTATTTAGCGACAAGATCTGCAATCTGGTTATGAACCTTAAATGCTGGCACGCGTTCCGAACGATACTATAGCACGTGTCTGCTTGCTTTCGGTGTCCATTGACCGTGTCCAAGTTCACTAGAATCAAAGTTTAGTCAACCATGTAAATTTTCCGATGAGTTTCAAGATCGTTCATATTATTAAATACATCAATGAGTGATTAACAATTCTATTTTTGGTATTGCATACTTAATACGAGAAAATAAAAGAATATGTGCTCACTTAATACTACTCAATCATCGCCAACAGTCTAAAAAATGTTTACCTAACCCTTCTATACTGTTCAGGACAACGAATGTGTGCAAATGAATTCTTCGATACATTTACTCCAACTTACAAGTAATTAATGGAATTCAACATTTAATATTTTGAGTATTAAAATTTATAGTGGTTTATATTTAATTCTGCAAAAATGTCTAAATTCTTCAATTAAGTTATATATTTGAGCACGAACAATTGCAGTTATGGAATCAATGGTCGGCTATAGGTGAAATCGATGTGCACAGTACACAAGGGTGAAAAGTAAGGGTACGATTTTACAATGAATACGATAGTAGATCGTCCATTTTAAATGATTATTTGATTGATTTTTAAAAAGTTCACGGCAAACTGACCTGAGGCAGAGGCTAAGGAGGTCGCGAGTAATCGGTTCGAGGTCGAAAATGCGGGAGGCACGGTTAGAGTGGTTTTACTGTTGACCACGGTGGTCGGCTAGCTTCGAGAAATCGATCGTCACAGTTCCCTGCACTTTTTAAGTGGTCGAAACAGAAAAATCGCGGAAAAATAACTTGGTGTACTTCTGAGAAACTCATTGATGTACGGGACCGCTTTCCAATTACTAAAAACCGTCGCTACTAAAATGTCTGACTCGCTAACTCACTGCGCTAATGGGTATAGATCTGTGTTCCAATGGATTCCGGGAATCGTCTGTGTTTCCGTGTTGGACTAAATCTGAGGGGCCGTATTCTGCGTTACGTCGTTCCATTAACCCCGTGAACGCCCCATTTGGTAGTTAACGTTTATTACACACGAAATACTGCTGTTTGCTGGTCAAATTTCCTGTTAGAATGTTGCTAGTAGACTGCGGATCTTTATGCAAAATAAAAATGTTTGGCATTGATTGTGGGAAGCAGGAATAACATAAAAATTGTTTCCATTCCTCAACGACTTTGTTACGTTAAAAGTAACATTACAACATTCTTGAATTTTTTAAATCTTTTTACTGTTTGTAAATGTATAAAGATCCGCAGTCTAGTTGGTAGCAATAACGTTTTAAAAGGTAAAAGGAAATATGGTTTTGTTGGGCAATAAAGGAGGACGTCATGCACACATGAACCGTCTTTGTAACGCGGAGAACAAAATATTGTATGGTATAAAAAAGTAGTAGGGAAAAAGAATGAAATATTGAACACTTCCCTGGAAATTCTCTGAGGCGCCACTAAAAATTGCTGTACCATTATTCAAAATATTGTTTACATTATTAAATAAATGTGTCGGTATCAAATCAATTACATTTAGATATTGTATGAGGTATTATACCAATTTCGTATCCACAAAACTTGAAAAATCATAGGGAATGGAAATATTCTAGGTCGGAAGAAATGTTTAATTCGGTTAAGCGAACCAATAAAGTATGTAAAAAATTCGATCGTCATTGAAAAAGTAAAATTTAGATTCGTTATTGCTAGAAGTAAAATTTCTTCTCGTATTTTATCCGATCGTTATGGAGGTTTAGCAAGATCGTGGTAATTGTCACGAACAAAAGTTATCGAGAAGTTTCTTTCGTTCGAGCTGGCGTTTTTCCGAGAAAATTGAGTCTGTCTTTAGACTAGTCGGTTTATGGATTCGATCCTCGGGCATGGGAGTGACATGGCATCGATAAAACGCAGGAGGTAATACGGCCCCAACGATTTCAATTACTGCGAGACCGTGCTTCAAGAGTGCGTTCCTTCGACTCCACCTGACGAATCGAGGCACGCGTGCCTATTATCAGAATAATCAAAGACTGGTTTAACCTTAAGCACGGACGGACTTTAGGACCGGAAGTTGGAGCCGCGACTATTGATCGGCCTGGCTACAAAAGCAGGCCACGAGGTAAGCCGCATCATGCGACCTGAACGTCATCCCTTTCCTCACGCCGAACACCTCCACAGAGTATTGCTTTGGCTAGATACGTTTCCCTTGTATCTTCGCTTGCCTGATCGTAACCGTGTATTGTGTGCTTTTGCTCGTAGTCTGTGTTTCGCATGTTACCGTTTTACGACTAGCCGTCGGTGATACTTTCACGATCGAGGGAAATAGCTCATTCCCCTGGCCGTCGAATAATTAATGTTTGCTGACCTCTATTTGTCTCGGAGATGATAACTTTGTTATTAAAGATCGATATTTCGCGGCGAGATCTTTTTATAGAGTTAACCAGAGGGACCTTAATCTGACCAATATCCCCTATCGAATGTAGCCATTGCTTCAATGGAAACATTGATATGAAAATTTTTCAAATTTGCTGAGGAGAACGAGTTTGTTCGTTGAGTAGCTCTTTTGTTTGATTCTGCTGCACTCCTCTAAAAATATATTTCAAATGTGTTAGTAAAAGTCAATAAAAATGATTTATTTCTATGGTCAGCTCTAAGCCACAAATTTTTATACGGCTGACCAGAGGGACCTTAATCTGATCAATATCCCCTATTGAATGTAGCCGTTGCTTCAATGGAAACATCGATATGAAAATTTTTTCAAGTATATTCAGGAGAACGAGGTTTTTCGTTGAGTAGCTCTTTGTCTGATCCTGTTGCAGTCCTCTAAAAATATATTTGAAATGTGTTAGTAACAGACGATAAAAATGATTTATCCCTATGGTCAGCTCTAAGTCACAAATTTTTATAGAGCTGACCAGATGGACCTTATTCTGATCAATATCCCCTATCGAATGTAGCCGTTGCTTCAATGGAAACATCGATATGAGAATTTTTTCAAGTATATTCAGGAGAACGAGTTTGTTCGTTGAGTAGCTCGTCTGTTTGATTCTGTTGCAGTCCTCTAAAAATATATTTGAAATGTGTTAGTAACAGACGATAAAAATGATTTATCCGTATGGTCAGCTCTAAGTCACAAATTTTTATAGAGCTGACCAAAGGGACCTTAATTTGATCAATATCCCCTATCGAATGTAGCCGTTGCTTCAATGGAAACATCGATATGAGAATTTTTTCAAGTATATTCAGGAGAACGAGGTTCTTCGTTGAGTAGCTTTTTTGTTCAATCCTGTTGCGGCCTTCGAAAAGTATATTTAAAAATTATTTGTCCCTATGGTCAGCTCTGTCACAATAAAATCTGAAATTGTGTAGTCACCATGAACCCTTTTGTTCAAAAGCGAAGCTAGAGCGAGGCAATCTCCGCTCGTGAATCTATCACCGATGTAGCGTTATTATTATCATAATTGGCTGTTTTTGGAACGAAGAGGCCGAGGTAAACCGGCGGTCACGATGGCTGGCCATGCATCCATCTCTGGTGCCGAACGTTATCAGGGGTAATTTGGGTTGCGTGGCCATTTATTACGATCGACGGCGTACGTCGGGTCGCATCCTTTGAAAAGCAGACTGCACTGGTAGTGGTGGTTTTATTTCTGGTTGTGCACGTAGTCGGATGTGTGTCCCTTTGTCCCTGCAACGCTCGAGTTGCAACGGCGTGTGCTTCGTGGCGCGCGACGGCAACGCGTGCGTTGCGGAACCGGCTTCTCGGTTCGAGTGATCCTCTCGTGCGAGGTCGATCCACCGGGAATGACGGAGAATCATCCACTGAGAATGCTCAATTCTCATCGAGGACACTCGGAAAAGGACATTTCCCTGTCCTCGAGCCGCGAACCAGCGTTTACTGTGGCTCGATCCCGTACTCGTCGAATCTGCTCTCTCCTCATCGGAGATCGCGGTCGCGAACGCGACACTGTAAACCTACAAACGTCAACGTCTACCCGATGGAAGGAATGTATTCAACCACTCGACAAGCTATTTCACGACACTCGGCTGTAACGTCAAGGGCGCAGGATAACCATGTTTACTCCGCCCGCGATGTCAAACTCCTAGGAACGCGTCCGCAGCAGACAGTTATGAGCAACCTGTGGATTTTCGGTGCTCCCTCCGCGCCGCAGTTTGGGAAATGTCGGATTTTGAACCGGTTGTCGTCCTAACACTATCCATTTGTGGTCCGAAGGGGTTCCCACTGTTTAGGGCTTCACGTCTAAAGGAGTTAGTATCGTTTAGGATTTGAGGTCTACCGGGGCTGGTAGCTGTTATGGCTTGCGATTGGTCTCCTTCGCAGTCTAATATTTGTCTTCTATGTGCGATCGGAATGTAAAATTTGTGACAAAATTCGAAAAGATAGAACTGCATTGTTTTTTTAAATAATTTTTATAACGATTTATTCTGTAATAAATGAACGATTATAAAGTATTTCAACCTTTTTGTCCCTTACTCCGAGATTACAACTTTCCACCAAAAATGTTGTGCCGTGTTCTTAATATTGTTTTTTTTTTTAAAAGTCTGCTTTATTATACGCTTCGCAGAGCGATTCATTAAAACTCTGTCCATTTGTTCTCTTCATGTCAGAAGCTAACGACTCTTTCTGGGGACTACTCATATACTTCCCGTCCTTTGTTTTTCGCTGGCTGCTGCGAGGACGGAATATGTGTGAATCTGCTCCGGATAGCAGTTGTCAGCCATTGACTGTCTCGTCTAAAAAGGCTCTTAGTGGATTATGCAAACTGAGTCACGCAAGTGGGACAAGTCATTGTTCGGTTGCGGATGAAAAAAGAATATTCGAGCTGAGAAAGTTGTATGGTTTGAGCAGAGTGCGAGCTTCTATGACCATTATTGCTACAAACAAATACGCGATAGAGAACGTCAATTTTCGTTGACAGTTTACGCGTGTACAACATTTTTGATAATACCGTTTCACGGGGGGAATGAAGACATACCTGCTCCCTTTCATTGCTGCTATAAAGATGAATCGTAAAACATGATTAAAATGTGTTTCTGTATAGTCTGCACGTCGCAAAGCTGGTATATCACGAGTACCGTTCTGTTTAGTGACCATTCTGGTTTATTTATGTACACCGTACACCCTATATCCTTTGTTTCTTTACTGCTCTCCAACTTAACTCTTCTACATTCTTTAAATCCTGGTAGAACTGATCTATACGATGTTATAGCCAGTTCTAAAATAAAAGAGGAGGAAGATTTTTTAGATCTCAGAGGGTCAAAAGTCACAGCTCAATTTAAAAATGATTTAAAAATAAAGTAAAACCACACGTAAATACCAAAAATTCCTAGCCTGTACAGGCTGCTCCCGTTCTGACGACTCACTGCAAGGCTATAAACCCAAGGAAACGTTACAGCCGGTGTCGAAAGGAAGCAAGATACATAAACGTCTAACTGTTCCTGTTTTTCCGTTTGGCAATATATTTCTTCCAGCAGGTAACGGAAAGCAATTGCGACCGAATCGTTTCGCGGAGGCAAAGAACCGAAGACGAAAGTAGCGTGGCTAGTCTTCGAGGTTGTGTGCGAATGACCCCGTAGGCTCGTGTGTAACTAATCCACCGGCGGTCCTCCGACATCGTGTTTGGGAATGAGTTTAACAGTTCTGCCTGCTAATGTTCGTTGTTGGCACCCGGGTAGAGGCTGCAAGCCGCTAGGGCTGGGCGTTGTTATTATTCGCCGGCATTTTGTTCTAGGGAAAGACACAGGATGCCGAGCGCCGCCACCGCCGAGGAATCAGCTCTGTTGGGGTAAGTTTCGCTCATAAGAACGATCATCATCGACAACCGTAATCTTCGCGTTCACGTAATCCAGCAAACCCCCTGCTACCTCTCGTAGTTCTCTCGCCACACCCTCCGTAGTATTGTGTTCTCTCACCTGTCCGAAGCGTAAACGCGTCTGTCGATCATCCGTCGATCATCCGTCGATCCATGCTTCGAAGTGTCCCCCTTGTCTGCGTCTGTGTGCACGTGAACGTAACACGCGTGTCGACACGTCTAACGTTGTTCCATAGGGATTCTGAGGTCTGCCCGAGAGGATCGGCATTGACCCCGTTGTCAGTGAAGCCGAATGATCGCCGGTAATTGGCAGTTACGTTATCAAGAGTGGCAACGTTATTGCTCCTTTTCAGAAGTACAGACAAGTCAAGGCTCGCAGTCTTTGCTGCTGACGCTTTCGGGCGGGAGCCGTGTCTTTTTCAAAAGTCCTTCAAAGGAGTAGACTCGTTTTTTCAGGATTGCAAGGGTGCGTCTTCTCAGTTCTTGATAATGCAATGATGGGATTTTGTCAGTGGCCAAAAGCGCTAAATAAAAGATCAATGTAGGCTGCAGTCACCCTCAAATGTCCTGTTCTTACGTTTAACGTAATTTGTATTATTCGGCAGCTGTCGCAGCTTTATGAAAATAATAGCTACATGCGCAGCTTTATGAAAATAATAGCTGCATGCGCAGCTTTATGCTTCCGAATAATGCAAACGTAAAAATAGGACTTTTGAGGACGACTATGGCCTAGATTGATCTTTTGTCTAGCGCTTTTGACTACTGAAAAATCCCATCTTTGCATTATCGAGAAATGAGAAATGTCTACCCTCTTAATTGGCCAGCAATGAAGCGTTAACATTAGTGGAGCACCTCGTGACATACCCAGCATCTTTCGGTCCCTGATGCAGCTGGCTGCAATGCTGGAAATTCCAAAAGGTCACGGCTCACACCCTCAACACCAAAATCTGTACGATACCGAGAAGCCTCGAATCTCTGACAAACCGAGGCTTCCGATCGCGGCGAATTCGGGAACTTATTGTCAGCACGGTATCCGGCAATGATTCTTGCCGGAACAAGCAATTTAAGCTCCCCCCAAAGAATCTGTCCCGAGCACCGCACTCCACCGAGTGCTCCGTTTAAAGAGCTACAAGTGCTTCTCTCGGAAACGATTAGCGACTGCGATTAAACTACCTTCTCGTGGTTTGACACTCGTGCTCCGCGCGAGTCAACATGACCCGGGAAAGATAACTTTGCTTTTGCAAAGCTTCTTCGTGTCGCAGTCTAGCCATACTTTTCGTTAATTTCTGCTTTATTCTGGTATTTTAAAAGGTGGGTTTAATGAGCGCGTTCATTCGACAACGATTTGTTCGAATCTTTTTAAATGATGCATGTTTTTAGTGCGGACTCATTTATCTAATGGATACGACATTTATTTTCTTGTCTTCAAGATATAGTTATAACTAGACCGCGGATTTTATGCAATTATGGCAAAAACGGGCAGGTACAATTTAAAATGGAATAATGATTAAGAGAATTTAGAAACATGAATTTACTCCTTTCAACGTATTAAAATTATTAAAGGATGAAAGAATCTCCTTCTTAAAATTAATGCACAACATTTTTTATTTCGCATAAAGATACAGTCTAGTTATAACACTTGATACTGCACTAACGAGAGAATTGTAATTTCCCAACGCGTTTATGGTTAATCTGTGGCAACGATGGGCATGAAAACTGTGGAATATGAGCTACAAATGGTTACTCGCTTTTACGAAAGGTAGTCTTCTTCACGATTCTCATGTTCACCATAAAGTAGAATGTTTAACCAACAGTCTGAATGTGTGCGAGACCATAAGTTGGAGATTAATGTTATGCTACTTTACGGTACGGTGGGAGTCATGAAAAAGACGTTTTCCACATAATTATTTACTGTTACTTACTGTTTTGAACTTTAACTAGGAGCAAAAAGTAAGTTCATCCGGCGACTTCGAAATATTAGCATTCATTGCAAAAAGCACCATTTAAAAATACGTTTAAAAAGTCGATAAATAAATGCGTAAATGATCTTACCTATCTTCAACGTGTAGTTGTCGAAACGGTTGAGTTTGAGCCTGAAGATTGGCCAATAATATTGTAGAAACAATATAACTATTATCCCTCCTTTCTTATTGTCTTGGGCATTTGGAAAATCTGAAAAATTCGTACTTATTGTAATGTTTAATTTAATGTGCGAGTGACAATGTTGAAACCTGTTAAAAATTATGAAGAATTACTGCGGGTAATGTCGAAATGATTGAGGAAGTTGAGCCTGAAGATTGGCCAATAATATTATAAAAACAATATAACTATAATCCCTCCTTTCTTATTGTCTTGGGCATTTGGAAAATCTCAGAAAATTCGTACTTATTGTAATGTTTAATTTAATGTGCAAGTGACAATGTTGAAACCTCTTAAAAATTATGAACAATTTACGTCGATAAACAAATGCCTAAATGATCTTACCTATCTTCAACGTGTAGTTGTCGAAACGGTTGAGTTTGAGCCTGAAGATTGGCCAATAATATTGTAAAAACAATATAACTATTATCCCTTCTTTCTTATTGTCTTGGGCATTTGGAAAATCTGAAAAATTCGTACTTATTGTAATGTTTAATTTAATGTGCGAGTGACGCTTCAACCAAATGTTGAAACCTCTTAAAAATTATCAACAGACTTCGGATTTCATGCGTTTACAACAAAAATGAGCGAATGCAATTAAAACAGTAAAAATATTAAAAGACTTCAAGAGTATTAATATATTGTTTTCACCGCATTAAAATTATTAACGAAGAATGTAGATGTATATTTAGCTCCTGCGTCTTGCATTTGATGCCCAAACTTTTTATTTTGCATAAACATCCGGAGTCGAATTTTGAAGAATTACTGCGGTTAACGATGGAATAAAATGGAGGTTCGTTGTTGCTAACCCAGGACGCCTCGGTAAACAAGGTCGAAGTAGAAATAACGAAATCTACAATCTGATATCGAACTATCGTAGATTAACTGGAGCATTGCGTACACGAGCGTGCAATTCCAAAGTGGCCGGTGTGGTTCGTGATTTATAGGAGAGCGCAATGTTTTCAGGTTGAAGCCCATGTCCCACGACGCAAAAGCAAATCGATCGAACACATTAACTCCGAGAAATGAAATTGCGATGGCGTGGGTGTTGCGTGTTGTGCCCACCCCCTCGTGTGACGTCGATTCGAAAGCCGTGGATCAGGTTCCACCATTCGCGTCGGGAAATTATTTTGATTGCGCTGGGGACTGGCCTCGTCGTCGGGGAAAAACGGAGCGTTAACACGTTTTCTGGGGTAGAAACCGGAACCGTGATTGTTCCACGAGATCTCTTTTCTCGAAGGTGCTATATACTTTATCAAAACAGCACCGTCGCGGAAAGTTCGCGCGGAAAGAGAGGGTGGAGGCGAGTTCTTGGCAACGCCGCGATCACCTTTCCTCGTTTAAATGCAAATTCCAGGGGTAATTAGGAGACTCAAATGTTGCCGAAACTCTCAAGGTTCCACGGGGACACTCAGACCAGGTCTACTGTATCGTTATATAACTGGATATAACTGGAAAAAAGTTTGCCCGTGCCAGTTGGGGTTGCTTGACTCCGGCTATATAATAACCGGACCTCAATTAAACTCCCCACTATTCGGTAACCTTCTTCAAAGTTCCCAGTTCGAAGAATAGACGCCGGAGAAAGTCCAAAGATATCGCAACGTTTGTCCTTTTCTGGCCCGAAACCCCTGAAAAGTGTTTAAGAATTATAAGATGAAGGACGAACTTAATGTAACAGCATCGTTAACGAAGGAACGCTATTTTTTATTCAATCTTACGCTTTCTTTTTATTAAATATTTACGCTGCGAATTTTATTCACTGCGGAGCAGTGCAAGTATAGAAAGGATTTAAAAATACTGTTATATTATCTACAACTCATTCAAGTTATTTAGAAAATTTGACGTTATTATTATGTTTAATGTTTCCTTTGGAATGTGAGTAACTATTATTTGGTTTCTAATCATTCGACTGCGGATGTTTATACAATTTTCAATTTTTACAGATAAAGTACACTATTTTTAATGGGAACAGCCTTTGCAGATCCAAAACAAATAAAAATCTTACTAAATTCTATCGAATTTTATATTCTAACATTTTTTGTAAATTTTCATGCATAAAGATTCGCAGTCTACATCAAAATTTATTCTAACATTTTCATTCGACCTTTAATCAAGCTCGGCTTTCAACAATCTAGGAATCTGTTACAAGAATTCTTTGTTGCACGAACACGCCGAAACACTGCGGCGCAATGAATTTGTGAGCACGATTCCAAACGCGAGTTCAATGTAGTCTGAATTACAGGACAATCCCGAATATGTTGACCGGATTGTCGGCACAATGGCAGCTGGTGTTGGTGCACGGCACGACATTAAATTCCGAAGCCTCTGGACACGTCGCATTGTTCTCACGTAATTAAACCAGGAGAATTACACTTCTATCTGACGGATCATAACAGTCCTCGAGTCGCGAACCGGCCGAAGCGTCACGAATTATTTCCCCCTCGAATTTATTGCGAACTTAACGTGTCCTATGATTCGGTGTGTAATACAACGACTCTCGTCCCCTCTCGATGTTAATTAAATTCTTTATCAATTCCTCCGCGGTATATTTTTTATAGCTCATGGTCGTTGCAGAAACTTAACGTTTTTTGAATGACCGCGTTGTTACTGGTTGTTGCGAATTATTTTTTACGAATTATTCTTTACGAATTGTTCTTTACGAATTGTTCTTTACGAATTGTTCTTTACGAATTGTTCTTTACGAATTGTTCTGTACCAATTGTTCTGTACGAATTATTCTTTACGAATTGTTCTGTACGAATTGTTCTGTACGAATTATTATTTAAGAAATATTCTGTACGAATTGTTCTGTACGAATTGTTCTTTACGACTTGTTCTTTACGACTTGTTCTTTACGACTTATTCTTTACGACTTATTCTTTACGACTTATTCTGTACGAAATATTATTTAAGAAATATTCGGTACGAATCATACTGTACGAATCATTCTGTACGAATCATTCTGTACGAATCATTCCGTACGAATCATTCCGTACGAATCATTCCGTACGAATCATTCTGTACGAATCATTATTTAAGAAATATTCTGTACGAATTATTATTTAAGAAATATTCTGTACGAATTATTATTTAAGAAATATTCTGTACGAATCATTCTTTAAGAGTTATTCTTTACAAATTGTTCTTTACGAATCATTCTTTAAGAAATATTCTTGTACGAATCATTCTTTAAGAATTATTCTTTACGATTCGTTCTTTACGAATCATTCTAACAATTCTTCCAATATTGGAATATTTTTAATAATTGTCTGGCAATTTAATCTATCACGTTTGCAGAACAGTTTTTCAGTCACATAAATTGTTCAGAACCTCTTCGAGCACAGTATGTCCTAAATTTGGGGAAGAGTGTAGCAACGTTTGAAGAAACAGAAACATTTATCGTTCCCGGACAGTTGATTTACGGTACCCAGGTTTTTCCTTGAGAAAACGTTCGGCCAGACAGTCCGACGTTCTACTTGGACAGCGGGCAACGGAATTGTTCGCGGTAAAACAATTAACAGTGAAATTAGGATCAATTATAGGCGATTAGTGCCAGCAGATAGACAGAGCGCTGTGTCACGGCGTAGGTTCTTCGTTCTGAATGCGTCCAGTCGCTGGCAAGGGGTGGGTTTCCGCACTGCCAAGGAAAGGAATGGAGAACTTGGAGATATCGATTCACGTGGTATTTGTGTCACAAGCTTGTGATAGTTCACAATGCCATCGACTGACTGGAATAGCAACGCGGCTCGAAAAAAAAGAAAAAACAAAGTTACACCGCCGTTCCTGTTGATCGATATCGAGCTCCTGCGAGAAGCGTTGCCTTCGTTATAAATTAATCAGTCGCTATAAAAATAATTCACAAAGTGAATTACAGCCCGGCTGAATTCTGTTCTAACCTGCTACAACTTGACCAATACAATTGATCAAATCGGATTATATTTTACGATCCTATTTTACCGAATTGGATTCGAGCAAATTTTGTGCTCTCGTATCATCGTATTTTATTCTTCAATTTACCGGAGAAAATCAGCTTGGGAAATGAACTAAAAATGTTAAAAACAACGAATATGTCATAGAAACGATTTCGACTAATTTTACACGACAGTTTAATGAAACATTGCCCTTTTGTGGAAGGTGGGAGGTCTTCGAATGAAAAAGGGTCGTTAATTTTTCTAAGATTGGAAGAAGGGGAGGGGGGGATTTCTATATATCCCACGATCGTAAATTTCCGCGGGAATGTTATATCGAAGATAAGCGACGATAAAATCCTGGCGACGAGACATTAAAATATCACTGTTGCTTATGACGCCACGGGCGCATACGTCATTTTGTTCTACTTTCCCCGCGAATTCGTTTCCGCGATGTTTGGCACCGCGCCAGACACATCCGAATTACCTGATCCCAAGCTTTGGCTCAATTTCCGATTCGATAGGAACAATACAAGTGGCATTTTTCATCTGTAACGTCGATACGTTCGAAGAATTGGAAAGTTTGAGGGTCCCTGCCGAATTTTGGATCTGTAGTAATTCTGATGTATCGAATAATTCACTACTCTACCCCTATGCGAACGCGACGACATGTAAACAAACACGAACGTCGACAGGTGAACGATGATTTGCTTAACCCCTTGCCGTATTTTAACGAATCAGACTCGTCATGAAGATGTTAACAAAGTCTAACAAATATGAATGTTACGCGTTTCATTTTAAATGAAATAAAATTGTTTGTAATCAATATTTGATCATTAAAATAAATGTAGCCATACAAAAATATAAAAATATATATTTATATATATTAAGACGTATATATAAACGTGTATATATATAAAGACGTTCTAATCACTGTAACTGTACAGAAAATGGTAAGGCAAGGGGCTAATACAACAATTAGAATATTCTTCGGATACCGAATGAATTACTTCGCTTGCCAGCATATATTTAAATTGCATACTCATCTTGGGCATTGTTTAAATTGATCAAAAAACTTATATCGACACTATCTTCGTTTCCATTATAAAATTGTGTGCCAATCTCAGACGTTGTTCAGATTTACCAAGGAAATTGCATCGATGCGATGTAAACAGAAGAAAATATGTAAACGGAGAAAACACGTTCCTACTGCACACGGCGTTATTATTAAACAAGATAACGTTCGTTTCCCCAGAAATTGCGACCGTTAACGTTCCGCGGTAACTATATCTTCAAAGTCAACGTACACGGACACCATCTGAGCCTCTCGCCGAGCCCGGGGAACGGCGAACAAGCGCAACATTTCGGATTCCGCGAGTAAGAGCATTGTTCAGTTCGCAATTAGCCGGGCCATCGACAACAGCGACACGTTTCATAATTAGCGAGCACGCATCGGCCTATATGTGGCCGAGCGAGAGAGAGAGAGAGAGAATGGTCGGAAACTAGAGCGCTCGACCCCTCGCCTGGCAACAGTGTGTCAACCAAAAGATAAAGGATTGCTCTGGGATTGCGATCGATGCATGCGCCGACGGAACAAGTAGACGAAAGACTGCCTCTCCTTATCGTCCACCGGGAAGTGCATCTTTTATTGGCGAATGAGTATGCGAATCGACCTGATCTGTTGCTCCAGTTATACTCGCATTTAGCTTCCCTTCCCCCTTGCTGTCCCCCTCTCTCACTCTCTCTTTCTTGGACGGTGAATAACTGTAGCGGAACGTGGTCTGCAAGTCTACATCGATTTACGAGGGAGTCGTTCGTTCGCCTGTCCCCCTGTTCCGAAGGAACGACCGACCGACTCCAGAAAGGAAACACGTAAATCGATCTGTCCCCGGCGCGGCGGACTCGTCTTAACATTTACCATGCATCTTCCCGTCGACCGTGAGGCGGAACCGACCCGACGCAAAAATTCTGGCCAGTTCGGTTAATCGATCGGCAAAAAGGAGACGGGATATCGTGTGTCGAGAACACCGGTGTCGAGTGTTCACCGCGAATCCTGCTTTCCTACCAGCCGCGGTTAAATCCGCGATTTACCTTGTTCGCCGATACCCGGGTCTCCGGTGACCCAGATCCGCGAGAATCTTCTTCCGTTCGCGACGATACGATTGACCTCGTGGTCAAACGCAAGCATTTTATCGAATTTACGAGTCCCGACGGGGATCTTATATCGAGCACGGTGGAACCTCGATAGTTGCACAAAATCGGATGATGCGAATACCAAAGTTCAATTGATTGCGGGGACCTTTTAATCCAAAACGTAAGGATTTTTTATAGAATTTATGAACTGTGGTGGAGCGCTTGCTTCGAATACAGTGGGACCTCGATAGTTGCACAAAATCGGGATTGTTGATGCAAATATTAGACTCGTGATTTTTATAAGTCTAATTATTGAAGTAAAGGAGCCTCTATACGAGCAGTTTTCTATCCTAATAGTAAAATAACGCAGAAAACAGATTATCTGAATAATAAAACGCCGAATACTGATCTATTTATAACGAATGGCGTACAAATAATAAAGCTAATGAATTTTCTCCTCGTTTCTAAGCAAATTGTCATCGCCTTGTCAAGGACTATTCGTCGCTAAAGCATGCGAAAACTGTTACCTATCTTTTCAAGATCTTATTTCGAGCACAGTGGGACCTCGATAGTTGCACGAAATCGGGATTGGTGAAAGAGCCTCTGTACGGGCAGTTTTCTATGCTAATATTAAAATAAACCAGAAATCAGGTTCTCCGAATAAACCGAATGAATTTTTTCCACATTTCTTCGCAAATTGACTACCGCGTTGTCAACGACTATTAGGACTAAAGGATGTAGAAACTGTTAGCTATCTTCACCGCCGTACGGAATCGCCTTTCAGAATGAGTAATCGGAAGCTCGGTTCGTGTACCTTTTAATAATGAATGCGCTATCTATTTTGGTCACAGCCGACCAGAGCGTCTGCTTATCGCGCTCCAAATTCAAATCAGCTTTAAACCTACGATTGCGCCCGCATTCACCGGCTGTGATTAATTTACGCTGGCTTTAAAGCTCGGCTTAAGTCCACTTGGACACGGGCACCAAACGTCCTTCCGCTCTTTCCTCCCGTGCAATCGTCACGCGTCTACGCAAATTAAATCTCTCGGCTATTCAACGATATCCGCAGTCCATTCACTGGTTCTCGCCTAACCCGCGCGAAAACTCTTCAAATTGAAATATATCACCGGCGCCCGTAATACTCGAGCGTTTTCCGTCGGAAAACGTTACACCCTCGCGCATTCACCTGAACGCCCTTTCATTTCGCTGGAAGATGACCAACTTTCCAGAGAAACAAAGCCGGTTTTTTCTCTCTTTTGCCAAACTCTGCCCATTGTGATCATTTTCCCTTCGAAATCCCGGTCGAAAGAAATCTAATATTGAATCGGAGCACATGCAGTTCTGAAAGTTTCATTGATCGGTATGGCCAGTTAGGCCTCTATGAATGAACACTGTAATATTATGCACGCAGCTCGCATGTTAAGTTTCGAAGCGGTCTTAGCCTTTTACTATTCGTCTTATGTTCGGTCTATTTAAAAGTGAACCAAACGTCGTTAATAGAATGAATACATTTATGACAAAAAACCGAAAATGAAATTTAAGATTGTACCAACCGTGATTAATAGACTTTATGCATTTATGACAAGAAAGGGTAGATGAAATTCAAGATTGTACCAACCGTCATTAATAGACTTTATGCATTTATGACAAGAAAGGGTAGATGAAATTTAAAAGTGTACCAAACGTCATTAATATACTTTATGCATTTATGACATGAAAGAGTAGATGAAGTGCGGAACAGTAAAACATTTAAGGAATTTAAAAATACTGTTGCGTTACCTTCAACTTTGTTTAAATTATTAAGAACAGAAATATCGATGTAGCTCCTGCAATTATTTATTTCGGTAATTATTGCTTTAACTCTAGTAAGTCTTATGTTGCGAAAAATTATTTATTGAAGAAGGTTAAGGAATTGTATCACCTGAACAATGAGTTAAAAGTCGTAAAATTTTGTGTTTAATATTTTAATCCATATTCGAATGTAATCATCTTGACAATTATTTTATGATCTTCGTGGAAGCAACTGTTTGACGAAGAATGCATTTAAAAATGGACTCTGAGGAATGAGAGGTGTTAATGACAGTGGTACAAGCACAATTGCCCTCCGTTGTAGATAACCTTGTTTCGACTGTCAAGCGACAATACTTAGCTTGACCCAGAATTTTCAAGTTTTCGAGAGTGTAATGAGACGAGTCACACAGTAAAATCTCCATTTGTCTGCTGTGCCCGATCACTGGTAGAAGCAACAAAGCTCTTGAAGCGTTGGTGGTTTGAAAGGTAACCCGATGAAATTTGCATAATCGATACCAGCTTGCCTACATTCGACGTCTGCCCTCGTAAGAGCCGCACAGAAAGAGTCTTGGAAGTTTTGAATAATCGAGCCTTAACGTTTCTTTGATTATGAAACTTCCGAGACAATGGTGCATTATCGGAGAGAGAAAAAGGTTGAATTCATTAGGAATCCGTAATGTATTCAAGGAAATCCGAACTAATGGAAGATTGCAGTTTTTTTAATCAAATTTTATATCCGCACCACCTTGACCTCCGCCATTTCCAGCACTAAAACTCGAATTTCTTCGTTTTACGATTATTGAAATTGCAGATATTTTTGTGAACGGATGTTACTTTATAAAAGTCTTGTTATTTTTAAAATGCAAACTTGTTTACTCCTAGTGCTCGGTGATTCTACTATTTAAATTGAAAGGTTGAGAAAACTAATTACTAGACTGCGGATTGCATGCATCTATTACAATAATGGGTAGAAGCAATTTAAACCAAAAGGATTAAATTAATATAAGAATGTTTATGTACTATTTTCACCTTGTTGAATTTATTAAAGGAATTATTTTGCATGGAGATCCGCAGTTTAGTAATTATACAAATTGGTGTATAATCTAGGGATCGCGTGGGCTAGTGCAGTTCGAGAAAATGTAAAAATTTTTGCGAAGTATAAAATGTAGACGAACATTTAATTAAGCTAAAAGCCGGTCTCTATCACTTGTAACAACGATCAGTAGGTTCGGCGAAATTAACGTTCAATTGCGTGCTTCTCTATTGTATTAAATATTAATTGCTTGTTTAATTTTTATTGTTTAATTAGTAAATCTAGCCGAACAAAACGCGCAGATTGAAATAACGAGACTCGTTAAAACCGAGCCTCGACATTGGCGTCTTCATCAGCGAGTAGAGACAGGAACATTGCCGGGCTCAGCTCGAACCGGAAACGACAGTGTGACGCGATAAAGATACGGGAACAACGCGCAGACGGATTTTCTGTGCTTGGAAATTTAATGAAGTTAACTCGTACGAGACACCGCGGCTGCGGTTCTATTTTTAAGCGATAGAGACGGTTCGAAGCAATTGGAAAAAGTAAATTGCATAATATTTAATGATGAGTGCGCAGAAAAACTTTCACGGAAGCTAAGTGCTTCTTTAATTGGTTTTTGTTGAGATGATTATTAGTTACAGTCGGTAAATTATTCGAGATTCGAACCAATTATCTCGAATTCATGCGTGGCGAATTATGAAGAAATACGCGTCTGAATAATCAGAAGCTCGATCGTTTTAATGCTGTGGTGAACATATCGTCATATAATCAATAATATCATCAATAATACAATGCATAAAATACAATCAATAATATCATCAATAATACAATGCATAATATACACTCAGTAATATCATCAGTAATATATAATCAACGATATCATCAATAATGTATAATCAACGATATCATCAATAATATACAATCAATAATATACAATCAATAATATACAATCAATAACATACAATCCATAATATACAACCAATAATTTCATCAATAATATATCGTCAATAATATCACCAATAATGTATAATCAATAATGTCGTCAATAATATCATCAATAATATCATAAATAATATCATCAATAATGTATAATCAATCATGTATAATCAATCATGTATAATCAATCATGTATAATCAATAATGTATCATGAATAATGTATAATCAATAATATATCATCAATAATATACCATCAAATATATATATATATAATCAATACATGTATATCATCAATAATGTATCATATATCATCAATAACATATCATGGACAATATACAATCAATAATAATAATATCAAAATCAAATAAATAAATAAATCAATAATAAATAAATCAATCAAATAAATAATATCATCAATAATGTATAAACAATAATATCATCGATTATATATCATGGATAATATATCATCAATAATGTATAATCAATAATACATATGTAATCAATAATATCATCATATCATCAATAATATGTCATCACAAATTTATGTGAAATAATTGCTCATACTAAACAGAAAAGTCTATTACAATCGCCTTGCGTTTGGATAAAAGTATTTGCACAATTTGGATATAATGATATATCAAACTAAAATTGTAATACATTCACAAAATATTTTGCAGTCTTCAATAAATTCATTGCTAGTTGCGTTCCATTTTTCTAATTGCGTTTCAGGTCGCTAAAGACGTTGTTAATGACAACTTCTTTCATGCATTGCAATCGAAGATGTAAATTGCCTCTAATTATGAACGAATCGACGAACGGGACGAATATTTATGAAAACATTTGCCAGCGTGCAGTGTTTCTCTAGTTCATTTAACGAGTTCGAGTCTGCTTTATTCAACATGTACTGTCAATGAGATCGATAACTTTTTATCGGCTTGTCCGAGAATATGCGCGGACAATTAATATCGTAGCATACAGAGAAAATTGAATATTTACAAAGAAGTGACATTTGCAGTAATAATAACGTGCGGAAGCAGTGTAACCACGTTCTTTATATTTCTAATGGAGGAAGTAACGACGCGCGGTGCAGACTATGTTATGCGTCGATGAGAATCGTTAATGCCCGTAGGACGGTAAAAAGAAACATAAATTTTAATGTCGTATTCACGGCGAGTAAGATCTAACTCTCGGCTCCGCGAAGCCGCCGCCATTAAGCTGTTACCGACGCTGAATTTGATAATGCTTGTAAAAACGATTTTATCGCGGATCAAGTTTAACTTTCAATCGGAGTAGACGTTTCATTCGTGTAATTTACTCGCGGCATTAAATATCGAATAATTGTTGAACAATTTCCGTTTCTCGGAGACGTCTGCAATAATTAAAGAACCTCGAGACTCGGAACTTGAGATCTCCTTTCAAATTTTCCTCGCTCATCCGGCGGATGATCGATAGTAATAAATGGCCAATTAATCTTCTGAAAGGTTCCGCTTCCCGGGGATTTCCTTTTCGCGATTACTCGGGACATTTCGATCTGATCCCCGATTGCAATTAGGATCTCGAAATAAAAAAAGGAACGAATGCAGAAGCACAAGGAATGATCGACATTTACGGCGGATTACAAAATAGCACAGGTATTATCGAATCGATGCTCTAGCGGACAACTGTAAATGGAAGTAAATATTTACCGTGTAAACACGTCCGTGCATATGCGTCGACGCGCATTTACGAGACGCGTCTACAATAGCGCGTAAACCGATTCGCGTATGATATATTGATCGCAGCGCGCATATACGCGATGGTTCAAAGAACCGGTGACAACTATTCTTCGATTTCGTGTAAGGCACAAAACGAAATGCAAAGCTGTACTTCGGGTTTTAACAAGTTCTGTTAAAAGACACGTGTTCCTTAAAAAGTTACAAGAACGTAGCAATGGATTGTAAATACGAAAGAGCATGGTTGGTATCCTGTAAGGTATATTATGTTCAAGCACTAAAGAAATTTTGTAATTGAAATGCTTTATGATTTTAGGAAGATAACAAAAGTTCGAGTAATGTCGTGAAATCGTTCGAGACATAATTTTAATAAGGAAACGTTGTTATATAATAATGAAAAATGGTAAAAAAAATTGTCAACCATTTGCATCGACGTCCGTCGATACGAAAACATAAAAAGTTTGCTGCGGCAAAAAGATTGGCAACAAAATCGCGATGTATTCAGTTAATTTGCATAAACGATGTTTGCCCGCAGAGACTGAAGAAGAGAATTGTTTCACGCGCACAAAAGGACGTATCATTTGAAAAGAGAGCAGAAACTATGTCATTTAAAAAATAGAGTGATGCGCCCGAGGCATATTGCGTCGCTAACTTTTCAGCAGCGCTGCAACATAGAGCGGTAAAAAAGTTCCATCGCATAGAAACGGTCGTCGTAAAACCATTTAACATTCCTCTACAAATTTTCTCTACTTTCATTCAGAGGAGTATTGCGCTCTGTCCCAGTTTCTCGAGCCATTCCGTATTACTTGCAATTTTTCATATTTTTTAATGCATCTCGGTTGTCTTGCTTTACGCGCGCGGCGCACTCGCTGCGACGACAGTTCGCGCGAAGACGTCACCGCATACATTATGACAAAAATAAAATAATGCTACATAGCGACAGAAACAAAACTGACTAATGCATTCGTCGCGAAGTTTGTTCGCGCTAGCTTCCCACTTTTGGCGATTGGGTGATTTAGCGGACCGTGTAACGATGCTTTTAAATCATTTTTGAGGATTTATTAAACATTGTTATATAGAATGATTATCCTTGAAACGTCTAATACATGTCTAAACATGTCTAATACGTTCGATGCTTATTTATAAAAATGATCTGCGAGATTAACAAAGTTGTAGAAAAAAGCTAGCATATCAGGTTATAAGTAATTTACATTTTACTGTATCAATTTCGTTTTTTAATAGAATAAGTAATAGCCACACCTGACTCATTTGTATGTCTAACAAAAATATTATGATGTCCAAAATGAAATCTGAGATTAACAAAATTGTAGGAAAAAGCTAGCATATCATGTTATAAATAATTTCCATTTTACTGTATCAATTTCGTATTTTAATAGAATAATAGCCATACCTGATTCATTTATATATCTAATAAAAATTATATATCCTAAAACGCAACCTCGAAGTTCGATGCTTATTTATGAAAATGATCTACGAGATTAACAAAATTGTAGGAAAAATGATAGTATATCAGGTTATAAATAATTTCATTTTTTAATAGAGTAAGAATAAGTGATCACTATACCCGACTCATTTATATGTATATTCGCCATTACTTGCAATGGCTTGTTACCATTCATGAGAGAGCTCGAGTATACATAAGTCATTAGTAGACATCTTTACGTAAAAGAAAAGATTTCCGCATCAATTGCAAGGATCAGAAGCTAAATTGAAATTTGTTGCTCCACTAATCATTTTAATAAGTTGAATATTATGTTGGATAAAAATATACTGAAAAAATCAGCTATTTCGATCTATCTGGTACGTTCGTTTGCCATTACCTACATAATCGCTCGCTCGAAATATCCAGTGATACTCTCCCGATGTTACCGTCAGTAATACACATTTGTTTCGAGGATGCGTTTGTAATAAGGTTCGCCGAATGTCGTATCGATTTCGAATAAACTCCACCTGGCGGCAGCCGAGCGTGCTCATAAATTCCCAGCACAAATTTAATGAAATACTTTCCACAGATATTTTTCCGACGGATCTCTTCATTCCTCGAGAAAAGAATTTCATTTATTGTAGGAATTGCATGTACCGGCTACGAGACACAGTCGAATAAAAAATTTATGTCGCAAACATTAGGACGATCTCAAAAATTGTATTTTATTCTAAAATTTTTAAAACATATTTATCTTTTTATTTCTCCCAAAGCAGCAGCTGTTCATTTAATTATAACAATTATAACCAAACATTTCTGCAAGATACGTACGCTAAACATAAATTTCTCTCTTCTTTATGCAAAATAAAAATTTTCCACGCGAATTGCAACATACTGGATGAAATAGAAATTTATTTTCTGTCTAAACATGTTTAATAGGTTACAAATAAAATGTAACAGTATTTGTAAATTCGTGTAACGTTTTTACCGTTATAAATGTATAAAATCCACTGTCTAAACATAACATATCGATAATCTTGAATTCTTTTAGTATTCCCGACGTGTCAGATTGCATCTACTCGTTTCTGTTATAAATGCATAAAGTCCGCAGTTGGTTTATTAAAATTGTAAAACACGCGACAAGACTTACTATTACCATAATCAAGAGGAACATTGTCGGCAACGAGTGATCTCTTTTCAACAGCCTTTTGCGTAAATCAGAGGAAACGGTGGTCGATGCGAAACGTGTAAATGATATTATCGGAGAACGAATTTACGCGACGCTGGTTTCCCGAATGACGGTGCAAAGGGTAAGGGAATTGGCTCGAAAAGGCCGGGAATACACCCGGGGATACGAAGAAGAAAGTAACTTCTTCCTCGAGGTCAGGGGATGGTATTTTCCCAGATATTTCTGAAAAAGGGAACGTTCCTTTATCTCCTTGGAAGTCGCGGAAGCGTCAGCGTATAGAGAACAGGTCAGACCGTGAGTTTCTGACATTTTCCCCGGTAAACTGCTGTAAATTGGGTCACCCCGTAAATCTCCGGAAATGCAGGTCGAAGCGGGTTCTTCGGGTATCGTCCCGATACGACAATTAGCGCAATTAATCACCCCGTGAATTATTTATTACTCCTGTTTCAGTATTAAACAGGGACGCGTGAAACATCGGACACGCGATTCTGTACATTAGTAAAATTATTAGGTCGCAGCATAAATGAGTTCGGTTGTATATAATATCTCTTTTTATTTGTTAACAACGTGCTGAATTATCTTCAATCAATTGTGTAACTTTCGACTGCGAGTGGCTTCTTCTCAATCAGAGTTATGTACGTTCGGAATGAGTCATAACTGAAGCCTTGGAATTAGAACGCGCTTTTATACTTTCAACTGAACTTATTTATGTTACAACCTAATCTTTCAATATCTTGATTATTATTAGGCTGCGGATTTTACGCATTTATGACGAAAATGAGTAGGTGCAATTTAAAATAGCGAAAATATTAGACTTTAAACATACTATTATATTATTCTCAAACTACACTAAACATAATAGGGAAGAAAATAAATTTCTAATTCACTTCAGAAAGATCCGCAGTCTAACTATTATTTTCATTAACAGGATTGCCACGCTCTGTCGAATTTATTCAAAATCAGTGAGAGAATCACTAGTTTTCAGCTTTCGAAAAAGTTTTTATACATTTTTCACATCAACGTTCAATGAAATATTGTAGAATATTGATCGTGTAATTTACGAGTACACTAGAACCAATTAATCTATTTTTACTGCAACATCTGCGTTCATAAAAGAACATGTCTGTGTTTTCAGTAAAATACAGTCATAGGAACTGCACAGCAAATGAACCATTCTTCGAATCCGAAGGTTCAATAACAGATATTTATTTATTTTTATCAATCTTTACTTATCTTTTTGCAGAATTCTATCCGAGCGCGATGTTCATTATTCGACTTTATTTTAAAAGATATAATTACGCACGACCCCCCCCCCCCCTCAGTTAAAATAATTAAACTTCGCGTAACGTGTTACTTAATCACTTAATCACAACGTGTATCATTTGCGAAAATAATTACGTCCGCTCGCTGAAACTGATTATGGACAATTGACTTCTGAATATTTGTTTTCGATAATTCGCAGCTTTGCGGCTTTCGGTGGCATTATAAAAATCTTTAAAATACAGAAGATTAAAATTTGATGCAACATTATTCTTTACTCTAATAAGCTGTTTAATCAAGAAAGTGAAACTTTAAGTGGAAAGTAGAACCATTTGATTACAGTTTCTGCAAATCTGTCTGCGCAGTCTAATGACTAGACTGCGGATCTTTATGCAAAATAAAAATTGTCTGCATCGATTGCAAGAAATAGAAACCAAATGTTATTTTTTCCCTTAACGATTTTAATAGAGGAAAAATAAAAAAAAATACATTGACATCTTAAATTTTTAATATTTTCCAACAATTTTGAATTTCATCTACACAATTTTCCTATATATGCATAAAGATCCGCAGTGTACTAATAACATATTAATATTTTGTCACTCTCGCTGACAAACGCCAATTACGTTTTCTGCCATTTTGGCTTCCATCTCGATGTCCATTTCATTCAGTTGTTTTTCAGCAATGACCTAACATTTTTCGATTTATTGGTGTTTGGACTGATTCCAAGCTATGGATGCAGTGCTGTTCGTTTCAAAATTTTGACAGTGATAGGACTTGTCGAGTGGAGGAACACACATCCTCGCGATTAACACGTTCGCTGTCCCGTGACCCACTTTTTTTTGTATACTTGGAACGTACGAAACAAAATGAAATATATTTTCTGTTCGTTCCGTATTCCCCTTAGTTGAACCAAATTGTTACTTTTTATTTTTAACGAATAAATGTGTAACAAACAATTGATCTTAGAGTTACATCCTCACGATTAACACGTTCGCTGTCCTATGACCCACTTTTTTTGTATACTTGGAACGTACGAAACAAAATGAAATATATTTTCTGTTCGTTCCATATTCCCCTTAGTTGAACCAAATTGTTACTTTTTATTTTTAACGAATAAATATGTAACAAACAATTGATCTTAGAGTTACATCCTCACGATTAACACGTTCGCTGTCCTATGATCCATTTTTTTTGTGTACTTGAAACTTCCGAAACAAAATGAAGTATATTTTCTGTTTGTTCCATATTCCCCTTAATTGAAAGAAACTGTTACTTTTTGTTTTTAACGAAGAAATATGTAATGAAAAATTGATCTTAGAGTTACATCCTCACGATTAACTCGTTCGCTGTCCCGTGACCCATTTTTTTTGTGTACTTGAAACTTCCGATACAAAATGAAATATATTTTCTGTTTGTTTCATATTCCCCTTAATTGAAAGAAACTGTTACTTTTTGTTTTTAACGAATAAATATGTAATGAAAAATTGATCTTAGAGTTCCATTCTCACGATTAACTCGTTCGCTTTCCTTTAACCCATTTGTTTGTATACTTGGAACATACGAAACAAAATGAAATATATTTTCTGTTCGTTCCATATTCCCCTTAGTTGAACCAAATTGTTACTTTTTATTTTTAACGAATAAATATGTAACAAACAATTGATCTTAGAGTTACATTCTCACGATTAACTCGTTCGCTTTCCTTTAACCCATTTGTTTGTATACTTGGAACGTACGAAACAAAATGAAATATATTTTCTGTTCGTTCCATATTCTCCTTAATTGAATCAAATTGTCATTTTTTATTATTAACGAATAAACATATAACGAAAAATTGATCTTACAGTTACATCCTCACGATTAACACGTTCGCTGTCCCGTAACCCATTTTTTTTGTGTACTTGAAAACTACGAAAAAAAATGAAAATATTTTTTCTGTTTGTTCCACATTCCTCTTAATTGAAAGAAACTGTTACTTTTTATTTTTAACGAATGAATATTTAGCTAAAAATTGATTTTAAAGTTATCTTGAGAACCAGAGAACATTGAACACCTTACTTTAAGAAACAGTAGCAGAATATGATAAGATTGTTATTTTACGAGTACACTCATCAAACTTCTAACGAGGAAACTGAATCCTTATTTGTTTCCACTTCGAGGTAATAATCTGTAGATGTGCGTATTTGCACATGCATCCGCTGTCTAACCACCTGGCTTTCCAATTAATTCAATCCGATAAACACATCTATATAACCAGAGTTCGCAAAAGTTTCACAATGTGAAAGTAATTCCTTCAACGAAGCGGAATTTAG
Organism: Lasioglossum figueresi; assembly: GCA_028455805.1. Lineage (NCBI taxonomy): Eukaryota > Metazoa > Arthropoda > Insecta > Hymenoptera > Halictidae > Lasioglossum > Lasioglossum figueresi. The sequence goes on from CM052194.1 coordinate 14,031,867, forward strand.
TAGAGAAACAAAAAATTACTCGGATTCAAACTAGTATGAAAATCGTAAAAATTATTCAGCAAACCGTTTCTTTGTTCGAAGACCGTACAGATTTTGTTACACGCGAAGAGCTCTAATTATACCTTCGAAAATTGTGGAAATGCACGATTTTAATTCATTTTTAAAGAACCGGAGTGAATCAAAGACAACTGTTAGCAGTTTGCGATGAACGTTCAGAATTAAACATGAGTTTATGGTACAAAGCGAACGAACGTTGAAAGAGTGCTCAGTATGCACATCGTAACTTTCCAATTTTTATTCCATTAAATAAATTACTTTGATTTTACGGAAGTTTGGAGGTTGCTGGGCTTGCAATCAAAGTGTTAATATGCATGTATAATTTCGAATATTTCCATATCCCTCAGGACCGCATTGACCAGGAACAAATTTAGAAACTTCGAGGAGCATGCAGGTCGTATATGCGCACGAATTCTCGATTAAATAAATCCAAAAATTTCAATAAAAAACGCTGGCCCTTTAAATATTAACCCTTAACACTCGAGTGATGACTCTGAGAGAGTCTCTGAGAGATGACTCTTAATCGATTAAAATTTTAATCAAGATTGAATTATTAATGTGTACGATTAAAAAAGGTAAGCATCGAAAAATCGACGATTGATTCAATCGATTGATGAAATTAATCGTCAATCGTTGATTAAAAGAAGAAATAATCCAAAAATCGAAGACTGATTTAATCGATTATTGTTGAAGTTAATCGCCACACGGTCTATCCATAAATTGTAATAACTAGGCACATAAAGATCGTATTATAGAGCAACTGACGTTATACCTAAATACAGTTTACATTTTTTTCATTATGCATACAGTTTTGATTCTGTATCTAATTTCGAAATTTTAGCAGTTAATCATTAATCAATTACCCGATTGACGATTGCAATTGAAAAGAATGTAATCGTCAACCGCAATTAACGACTAAAGTAGGAGTTTAATTGTTAATTGCGATTAACGATTGAAGTAGAAATTTATTCGTCAATCGTTGATTAAATTTTTGCCCGACTCTGGTATCTAATCAATTACAAAACATTTAACAGTGAGCCTAACGACCATCAAAAGTGACTGATGTGTAAATTTATTTATATTTAGTGCGATTTTTACTATAGTATATACTGGAGTCAAAAAATATACAATAAATTCCTATGTGAAAACACCTTTACAATTTCAATAATTGTCAAATAAGAAATCTAAAATGTGTCATTTTCTGGTAGGTTTAGTGTTAAGTATTGTATGAATTATTATATCAAATTCATACCAATGAAATTAAAAAAATCATAGAGAATGGAACAAATGTCGAACAAATGTTTAATTTTCGCGTTAAAATAGCTCCGAGTGCAAAGGGTTAATTAAAATACCTTTCGAATCGATGACGTTCATCCACAAATTGCTCGCACAAAAATATTCCACTTGCCACCCGAAAATTCTCTGATAAAACAAAGTTGACACCTCTCTGCGCATCCATCATCAAAAATTACTTGAACGAGACTCCTCCACGGGTGCATTCTGCTGAGGAAGCACCACGCGCGACACTTTCGGAATTCTGCTAAAACGATCAACCGAATGTCCTGTTCGGACGAGTAGCAAAGCTTGTTGAAGCCAGAAATAAATCGGTGAAAAATACGTAATTCATTTAAGCACCGAATTAATTTCACAAACAATGAAAATCCAAATAAAGAATCTTGATACTTATCGGGAGGATGAAAGAAGAAAACACAATACTCTCCACGTAACGGTTCCCGTGTTGCGTCATACACTTGTACACTTTCCGCGTCTCGATGATAAAAGATGTGTTATCACGGTCACTCACTTAAACTCACGTGTGTTTATTTTCACTTTCATTATACTAATGACACCGCGGTCGAAATCTTAGGGTCGCAGAGTACGGCAGGGCGGTTTTTAGTGGGTATGGGTAGGGATAAATCCCCCCTCCCAAATTCCATCTTAGGAAGAGCCGAGCACCACACTACCCCCACAACTTTCATCTTAGGGAGGTATGCGTAAAAGCATTTCCCGCCAATTGTAAACAAAAAGAAAATAAATAATGGCTACCCTCGCGAATTTTTCATTGGTGGAGAGGGGTGAGTCCCGAACGAACGGAGTCCCGACGATCGGCGATTGCCACCGAATTGGGACCGGAGCGGAGGAGAGGGGTTCATCGCCTCGTTGATTAACCCTTTGCACTCCTTTATCGAGAGTGACATCATAGAAAGAGAAATATAAATAAAACGAGGTTTTATATGTATTTGGTTCTTCCTTTATTTATTTAATTGTCTTTTCATTTAGTTAAAAACAAATGATAGCTAGACTGCGGTTCTTTATGCATTAATAGTGCGTGCACAATTTTAATTTCATAGCTATTAAAAATTCACAGTCACAAATTTTCTGGACTATGGTTCAGGAGTATGGGAATAGGAAAAATTATTTTATACTTTTTAGTCCGTCTTGAAAACGTGGTATATTCAAATGTTTCTTTTATTTAAATTTTTTCTCCTAGATGCACAGTTTTTTTAAATTTGTTTTTTTAATATTGCATTGTTATCCAGTTCTGAGCTATGTTTAAAGTTTCAAGTCTGTAGCTCATCGGGAAGTTAGTTTAAAATCAATTGCAAAATTTGCATAGAACAGAGAAACAGACAGACAAGAAAGCGAGCTAATAAAACCACGGTAAAAAATACAAGCAAACATGTATAGCAACAAACGTAATGAATTTTCTGGCCGATAAATTGAACTTGTTCTTCGTACGCCATGTGTAACATATAATATTTCGCTTCATGATACAATTATTAGTGCACGATACGTAAAAAGATCGATTTGTTTGAAATTTTAACTATCACCACTTTCATAAATCTAAAGAAGATACTTCAAAAGAGAATAAAAATACAAACTGTTAGGTCGTTTATTTTTCGGTGTCGTCGACGGAATAATCCCGTGGGCATTCGAGGGGGCTGGTTCGAGTGGGACACCCTGTATTCGATTCGCAATACGGTGACGCAAGTGTTTGATGCAGTGACGGGTATATGCGCTTCAACAAGGCGTTTAGACCGGCCATTTCGCCGGGGAAGCGGCGATGCACTTCTGTACGTCACGGGGACTTTAATGAAGAAGAACGGAGCTGCTCATAAAGCTGAATAAGATTGCAGGCGTCAAAGGATAATTGCGCACACAAATCAGAATGAAAGCACGTGGCGCATGGGCCTGGTGGGACGAGTCACCTTCGGAAACGCACGCGAGAACCACGGGAGATCTAGCCGAGTTCGCGACGCTCGCCAGGGCGTGGTCTTTTGGATCGATACCATAAAAAGCTACACAGTTCACCAATCAACCACCCCGACAATAGGAAGGTTAAACGTTCCTCCGAATTTTCAGCGAAATTTTCAAGTCTTCGGATAACGCCCACGCGATTTTCCTCGCGGTTCAGCGATTTAAAATACCGATTGGTTGAACACGAATCTCTAACACTAGGGGTTGAAAATGTTCTAGAACGTTCTAGAAGAATTTGTAGGACGAATATTTTAAACCAGTATTCTAAAATTAAAGGTTCAGTGATTACTAACCAGCGAGTTTTTAAGCAAAATAAAAATTTTCTACATGAATTGCAACAAACTGGAGTGCAATTAAAATTTCTTTTCTTTCTTAATATGTTTAATAGATTGAAAATAACGTAAGTGTTTCTAAATTTTTGTAATATTTTTACTGTCTTAAACAAAATGTTTCTGCGTCGATTGCAAGAAATTAACGGTTCTGTCTTTCTTCAATCATTCGAATGGATTGACACTAGGGGTTGAAAGACTTCTAGAATCTTTCAATGGGTTCCATCTGAAATACGAATCGACGAATATTTTAAAGCAGTATTCTAAAATTAAAGGTGTCGGTGATTATTAATGAGCGGACTTTTATACAAAATAAAAATTTTCTACATGAATTGCAACAAACTGGAGTGCAATCAAAATATCTTTTCTTTCTTAATATGTTTAATAGGTTGAAAATAATGTAATGGTGTTTTTAAATTTTTGTAATATTTTTACTGTCTTAAATTACAACTGTTTAAATTCGGTTTAAAC
>CM052194.1:14050482-14073648 GCA_028455805.1 Lasioglossum figueresi
AAACTAATAATTGTAATTGCAATTGCATTAATAATTCTTCAACGAAAGAGAGTACAAATGGAAAGCTTACCTCCGATTCAAATTATTACATCAAATATTCGGGTAGACTTGTGATTCGTATAAAATACACTGAAACAAATAATTTTAGTTGTAATTACAACTAATAATTCTTCACCGAAAGAGAGTAAAAATGGAAAACTTATATCCGTATCAAGTTATTACATTAAGTATTCAGCAGCCTTGTGATTCGTATGAAATGCACTGAAACTAGTAATTGTAGTTGCAATTGCAATTAATAATTTTTCCACGAAAGACAGAAGCACGAACGAAAATCTCATCTTCATTTCAAGTTATTAGAACTAATACAGCGCCGCGGATCGACACGATGACTAAATACCGTCGAATTGGCGGTACCGCGGTAAAATGGAGGGTCATCGATATTTTACCGTTCCGGTCTCGATCTCGGTGGAATAATAAATCTCCATTAGAGGCCTGCGGAGGCTGGTGGACGGTCCATCGACCTCGAGGACGGTCGTCCTCGACGGGACCGCGGGCTAACGAGCTAGATGCGAAATTCATTCCGATCCAGATATGATCTGCGTCCGTTTCTCGTCGACGAATCGTCTGGATCGCGGTGGGCCCCGTCGTCGTTTCCCCGGGGAAACCTCGGGGGAGTAAGAGGAGGAAGAGAGGAGAAAGGTAGCCGGTCCCTTGGATCTCGGGCAACACGGCCGAACATCCTCCGATCGATTATCTCTCTCCCCGTTGGTCCCCCCTCGGCTGTAAGTACGTTAATTTATCGGGGCGCGGGTTCGCTACTAATTGCGGGCGCGCGGTAGTACCCCGTTGGACTTCCGAAAAGTCGGAATTAATGATCGCGGGCCCGTTATTTATTAATTGAACGGGGTGCTCGCGTGCGATCGCACGAAACGATCGCGATGCCGAGGATCGCTTTAAAACACTGATGGCAAGGAGGAGGGCGACGTTAACGGGGGAGCGTTACTGGATCAGGGGCCCACGAAGTCGTTGTAAACTCCGACGCGGCAAGTGGCGACGGCAACACGGCCGTTGTATTACGTGTGCTCCGGTCTGAATTATGAAAGCAATTAATATGGACCGGTAGCCGATACACGGGCACCGCGAACCGGTACGTCGTCGTAGATCGGCGGCGAGGCTTGTCCACGCTGAACGGTACACAGGATACGCGTCTGTAGAACCAGAAGAACCCTCGATGGATAGACTCGACCTGGCATCGACCGTTTTCTCGGTAAACGTCCTCTCGCCATCGTAAAGAACTGTTTGCACCGCACGATTTATGAAGAGCACGGCGGGCCGTAATCGCAAATAGCTGGAGAAAAGTCATGTCTTCGTTAATTATAAACGGTGTCCAAAAATTCACGCAAGATTTTTATTCTGCGCCGTTTGTGCGGTGAAGTGTTGCCAATGGAAAAAAGACAGCGTGACAGCCGACAGTTCAGAGATATTAAAAATGGAGTGCTACACGAAAGAACGACGCGTTCTCGTTGTTGAGGAATATTTTAATAATGAAGATTTTGCAGCTACAGCTCTCGAGTTTCGTACAAAATGTAGTCGGAATGGTGATTTAACTTCGTCAACTGTGAAGAGAAACTGTGAATTCAAAAATTCAGGGACTTTTCTTTGGGGTTTTTTTTAAGTTTAAGGTTTATGCCAAGAAGCCCACGATCAACCACGTCATTGAAAATTTCGACATAAGAGTGTGTATGTGCCAGCAAAACCGTGGAGGCCATTTATCCCATATGCTATTCCATGCATAACCCTATACTGTATAATTTATGAATCAATAATAAATTCAAAATTTTTAATTAAAAACCTGTGTTTTCTATCAAAACTACTTCTTGCGTAAATTTTTGGGGCACTCTTTACATTATTGATAATTATAAATTGTCTGCATGAATTGCTACAAACACCAATCACGTACAAGATTGTTTCACTCTTCGACGATCTGAATCCTTGGACGAGGGAATGTTCAAATTCTAGAAAATCAATTATCAAAAATGAAAGTGTATCGTGTATAATAATTTGACGTGTATAATCAATTTAAAAATGTTCTTAAAAATTCTTTTTATTCTTCTACCGTTATTTAAATTGCATCGGCTTGTTTTTGTCATAAATACATTAAATCCGCAGTAAAGATTTTTGAGGTGTATTGCTTCAAGAGACTTGAACATCGCTATTATTTATTTAACAGTACATTCTAAAATTGACTCAGAGAATCTTGGCAAAAACCGATTCTATTTTCTTCGAGCTTACGATATCGGGATTTATCGATTTTTCAACGGAACAAATGTAAATTACTAGCAATATCAATTCTAATTAAATTTTCATCAGTTTCCAAACAGTATTATAATCCCAATTGTACATGTATTAACTCTCTGCCGTACCATTTTCTTTACAGTTACAATGACTAAAACGTCTTTATAGCCCCAAAAATATCGTAGAAGGGAAAAGAATATTTATCATTTTTGTATGGCTACATTTATTTTGATTACAAACGAATCAAATTTTATTTCATCTGAAAAGAAACACGTAACATTCGTATTTGTTGGACTTTGTTAAAATCTTCATGACGAATTTGACTCGTTAAAATACGACAAGGGGTTAAAGAACATATTAGATAAATACAAAAATGATCACTTAATGGTCGATCGACATAGTTGGATAGCTATATTATAAATCTGAAACGACACTTGGCCTACAGTGGGTTCGATACAGTGGATCCAACAGTGATCACCAACACCATAAATCCATGAAATCAATTCCTCGACGCAAGTAGACCGTCTTAATTTACATAGGCTTTCTCTCCTAGTGCTTAAGGACGCGGAAGATAATTGACAGGACAGTGGGTATCCGCGTCCCCCACTAATAAATTAAGTGTCATTCTATTTGGTCTTGGGTTGGAACTCGTGATGGTCCCCGATTAATTTCGAGATTAAAACTAGTCGCGTCCTAATCGTGAAAAATATCTAAACTCGTCGCACAGTGTTCCATCATCGAACCCAGAGTTGTGCAGAATTACAATTGAATTACTCCAGGAATTATAATCACAAAGTAATTGAATTACTTCAGGAATTATAATTACAAAATAATTGCATTATTCCACTAATTATAATTACAAAGTAATAGAATTACTCTAGGAATTATAATTATAAAGTAAGTGAATTACTCCAGGAATTCCAATTACAAAGTAATTGAATTAAATTGTGATTCAGTCATATTGTAATTTATAATTCAGATCTTCATTCGATTAAATTACAATGTAATTCGTAATTCATAGACAGCAAACAAGTATATGAAAGAAAAACATAAAAGTATATCGCACTTCTTCAAAGTTCTGGGCTATAATCTGGAGAGCTGTATTTTAATTATATTGTATTTCAATTACACGTCTGTTTAAAATAATTAGTAATCGATTCAATTGAAAGGTTTGAATTATGTAATTCAGTTACAATGTAATTCAGTTACAATGTAATTCAATTGCGTAATGCAATTACAATGTATTCGAATTAGCACAACTCTGACCGAACCCACCACTTACGGTTCCTTTTTAATGCGGTCCAGATGAATAAACTGTAAAAAAGATATTAAGTATTAGGCCGAAAGTTCGTTTCGTTTTCGATTAATAATTAAAATGAAAATTTCGTGGTTATTATAAAAGGAAGCTCAAGAAATACATCGTTGACGTGATATGCTCTGTTTTAACAAAATTTTTGGGACAACCTAATTTTCTAAAAATTTCTTTTACTCGTCGCGTAGTAAGCGAGTCCTTCTAACTCCTCGAAGAGACTCGGGACTCGATTTTTAAAAATTCGTAGTCTATCGTGATGAGTAGACTGCGAATGTTTATGCAATTTTCAATTTTTGTAGGCAAATTTCAAGAAAGTGAAATTAAATAAGATCTTATTTTCAGTAGTAGCCTTTGTAGATCTGGAACAAATAAAAATCGTATCGAATTCGATCGAATTTTACATTCCAGCATTTTTTCCGCGGTCTAGCGACGAGTGTCCGAGTATTAATGGTGGCGAGGGTTGAAAGCCTGCGAGAACACTCAGCTAAAAAATTGTAAAAATATCGAGTTTCTCGTGGTCAACGGTTTTCAAACGGTGTGTCGTTCGGAGCCAGCGATGTGGAAGGATTTCTTGAAAGTCCGGGTTAGGTCTACCGACAACGGCAACACCCCGTCGATCGTAGTAACGGGCAGCACGCGCGGCCGACGCCCACGTAAAAAGGCGGAGGAACGTTACGGTGCACCTTAAATTAAATCGAGAGCCCGTGGCGTTACGGTGGCGTAATATCATCCGCCTCGAGAGTGTCCCATAAACTACTATCGTCATGGACAAAGTGATATCGAAACGGCACGAGGACGGCTTCCGCTTAAATCCTCGCGCGCGCTATGTCGCCTAAATAATGGTCTGTCTCGAACTCAGTGATTCGTCGGATACTTTGTTTAATCACTGTCTTCGTTGACAAGATTGCTTTACGAGGAGGATAGGCTACCACCTCTGGTTTCACCGTATTTGGTGATCAACAGCTGTGGATCCTGGAAGATTTATCGGGATACTGATTTCTATCTTCTTCCTTGAAAACTCTTTCATGCTTTCTTCGATCTAAACGTACCGACGTTCTAAATCACACTCGACATTGACTCTTGCACCAATAGTTCTTTATTTTATTGGTTTCCATTTAGACCTGATATTAATTCAGTCAGAATTTTATGGAATTTTCATAACAAATATAATTAAGTTTTAAAATCGTTCATTCTTAATACGGTAGAGAACGAAACAAGCATACTAAATACACTCGAAAAAAATGCTTGAATGAAATAAATAAAACAACAAATAAAAGATACCTAAACTAGGAAAATACGTGAAACAAGTAAATAAGTGTGTGACTAGAGGGTTGTATAAAAAGCAGAGTAACAAATAACCATACAAATTTACACGACACGTTGTATTTAAATATATTAAGACCACCGCAAGGTCCGGTATCCATAAATCTCCAGTTTTCAATTTGACTGGAGCGTGGACCGCGTTGTACCTACGCACAAAGAAACGCTCGTTTACAAATTCCTGTAGATTGTCCGGGGCTCAAAGGAATGGCCGACGTTGGTGTTCTACCTGGTTGAATGAAATTCAGAAATTTCGCGAGTTGGCCGGGTTGCGGAGCGCGAAGACAAGGGGACCCCGCGATATCGCAATCTCTCGAAACGGATCGGGCTGACGAGGGACACAGAGGCAATCGATAAGGTCTGTCGTCCTCGGTAACCACAAATCAATGCGGACGCGCCGGAGACCCTTCGATCGTAAGGGCCATTAAAGCACGTTCTCCATAAAATATTTTATCCGGTTTGCGGATCGATTTGAAATCCGTGGTCTCTCCGGGGCTCGGGAGAACGCGCGCCCGAGAGAGTACTCTCCCGCTCTCTCTCCGTATCTGCTCCCGGGCGCGGCGTTTCCTCCGGAGCCGATCTTGGGCTCCGGGGCAGCCTTTTTCGGCGCACCAAATTCATAAATAATGGCTCAAGACCGGCCCCTTACCTCGTGTATCACGGCCTGAATTTGTAGTCTTTAAACCTTTTAAGGTTTTTGCGAACGGGACGCGCGCCCCGTTCCTTATAATCGCCTCCTCGAGAGGATCGAGAGGATCCAGCGATCGCGACCGGCTTGTCTTCGCCGGCTAGAGGATCGTCTTCGGGGCCTCTGGCCCCCGATCACTGACCCCCCGTTGAACGCATTCCTTGACACAAGTACTGGCACTTGGCCAGTTCTCCTCGCCTCCTTCTACAATGAAATTTCATTGTCTACGCTCGTCGGACTCGGCCGCGATCGACGGAATCCGGCGACCACTGATGCCCCGACGTTGATCCTTTAGATCGCTCGCGGTCCGCCGTCGTAAAAATCCTCCTTACGCCGTAAAAAAGTTGATTGAAGCGCGTAATTCCTCTGGCAGAGATGAATTTATGTAATGAGCACAGTTGCTGGTCCCCGACGATTATACCTTGGACGTGTTTTGGAGCAGGCTTTCTTGGATCCTTTCGGTTAAAGATATTTCTCTAAACAATCGTGGTTTTCAAGAAAATCTTTGTTACATTTTTATTTGCACAGAAGGAAAACATTGCAAGATAATTTCAAGTCCTTCTATTTTATTTTTAAACGAACCACAATTATTAGCATTCGATTCTGGAACAGATCTAGTCTAATCGTTCATGTTCAATTATCATAAATGCATAACATCCGCTGTCTAATTATCATATTACGCACGTCGAAGCATCACAAGCCCAATTACAAATTTCCAAAACGAAACCTGACGAGGTTTCTTGCCACTCGACAACCGGCCGCCGCAAAAAACTACCCTTTCGCATTAACACTCTTTTTAAATTAAAAACGTTCTGTACAAATGAGAAGTAATTGCGATAAAAAAAATCTACTGAGGAAATCAATCTTAGCATCAGTCTTAATTTCGATACATTGTTGTAGCTCATAGGCAGACTGTTTTACTGTCTGCAAGACTTCAGTAGACATTCAAGATGATGAATGAAATCAAATGATTGTACTGTTTCTAGTTAGAATGTGTAAGTAATTAAACGAACATGTTAGTAAAACATATATAATCATTATTAAAGATGTGTCACTAATAGACTGCGGATCTCCTGCAAAATAAAAATTATCCAATTCAACTGTAAGGAACAGAAGCTAAACGAACCTGTATTTCCTCTTTTAATCATTTCAATGAGCCAAAAACAACATAAAAACAACGTAAAAACATCCTTTAATTCGTCCGATGTCTTTACAATTTTGTATTCGATTAATCCATTGTTTGTTCATGCAGTGGATGGAATTATCAATGTTTATAATACATATTACGTGTAATACAACTCATGTACACTCTTTTTTTTTGTTTCTTTCAAACAGATTCATTGCATACATGTTTGCTCTCATTCATTATGTTTCTTTCTCATTCCCACCACAGATGTCCACACATTTTTGTGATAAATGCATAAAATCAGTCCAGTCGTTATCTCGCAACACCGTTATAGGCCGCAAACAAACAGCTTTATTATGTTGGCATTGGACATGGGCCACTCGGCGACCGCTCACAGTGGTCAGGACAGAGGGACGTTTACGTGACAATGTTTATAAACACGACAACGTTTATCGTGAAGTTCTGCGGAAATCTGTGATAAGGTTGAATTTCTATTTTGAAATAAAGCGAAATTACTCGTTAATTATTAGGTTTAGGGCTAACAAAGGTCAATACTTTTTTACTCGGAATTCGACATTCTTCCATATTTTGTTATAAAAAATATAGTATTCCATTTAAAAAAACAAAGTCGACCTTCGAATCTCCGAAACGCTTCCACCTGTAAAAGAAATTAATACACTACACAATGTACCCCTTCAGACCATGCAACTTCTGTATTCAAAACTTTTTCGTGCAACGCATACTTTGGAAGTTATATAGATGTGCAAGTTACGTGAACCACCCTGTATATGTGCCTCTTTAATATTGACCACGAAAAACGAGTTTTGAGACAATACGTGGATACTATTGTATCGACCATGTTGCATTTTTCATTTTTGATGTCAGATTCGTTATCAGACACCTCAAAAACATCTGATTATTAACTTTTAGAAAGATCCAATGACATTTTGACTTTTGGCCAGTAAAATCGCGTTCTCGGGCCACTGTGGATCGCCGTAAAAAGCCACCCTCTTACATAACTACCCTTCCTCGGACGGTAAAAATGCCCGTGGCAAGAACGTTCTGCACAATTGGATTCAACACGGATTCTATTAGCGTCCAGCGGTGCGTCGTTTTACATAATGGCCGGCAAACAGTTTCTTCCTCCTGTTCCAAGGGGAATCAAAGCGCGCACGTTCCCCGCGTCAAAACTCCTGTCCCCGGCGCGGTGACAGACTTTCTACCGTCACCGGCCGTCTGTCTGCTCGTGTCCCCTGTTTTCCTTAACGTCGAAACAATTTCTTTGTCGCTCTCGGACTCCTATACTATACTATACTATACTATACGCCGCGACCCGCGACGCATTGTACGCGGGACAAGAACAGGTAGACTAGAGAAGAGATAACGGTAGTGGCCACTGACAAAGCTTGACAGCCATTTATTTCATAGCCGCGTGTTCGTAGCCTGTGCTCCATATATTCTATTGTAAATAGGAACCGCGTCGAAACGTTCACAGCTGTCCACGGACGCGCGAGATATCTCTCCAGGATCTCGATTCGAAAACGAGTTGGAAGGCATTTCACGTTCGACTTTCCTCCCGTTTCGTTCTGGTTTATACTGGGATTTCGTTATTATTTCAAACGTCGTCACCATTTTTCTCGTCGCGAGGATCCGTCATGCGTCATTATGCCACCAAATGTTCACTCTGGGATTTTTCGTCGCACGATTTTATGCGTAGATGTAACGCGTGAAACGCTGATTCGTCACTAGTAACTTGTTCCATTGAATCAGAGCAGTCGAGGTGTGAGTCGATTTATTATTAATTTCATGCTGCTCTACTTGAGCCTTTGCGGACGAGAATTTTGTCGATTGTATTTTTAGATAGGTATTGACGAACAGAGGTTGCGTTTCATGGAAATTTGGTACTGCGACAATGGCCACAGTCGTCCACGAAGCTAATTAATAACTGAGGTTAATGCTAAAATAGAAATCTTGGGAGATCGCCCAGAACTTTGTAATCGATAAATATTTTCAAACAGGAAAACTATGAAGTGCTCTCTACAATAAATTCCCTTAAACACAACAGCAATTTTTTTATGAAGTTCCAAAAATCCGTATCTTTCCCCTGGCGGAGCCATCCGTGTATAGATCTTGTATAAATATTTTTGAACAGGAAAACTATGAAGTGATTTCTTCAATAAATCTCCTTAAACGCAAAAACAATTTTTTGACGAAGTCTTACAGTTCTCGAGGGAAAAGTTCCCAAAAATCATCTGGTATAAATATTTTTAAACAGGAATCTTATGAAGTGGTCTCTTCAATAAATTCTCTTAAACGCAAAATCAATTTTTTGACGAAGTCTTACAGTTCTCGAGGGAAAAATTCCCAAAAATCATCTTGTATAAATATTTTTGAACAGGAAACCTATGTGGTCTCTTCAATAAATTGTCTTAAACGCAACAATTTTTTGATGAAATCTTACAGTTTCCGAGAAAAAATCCCCAAAATCAGTATCTTTCCTCTGACGGAGCCATCCGTGTATAGATCTTGTATAAATATTTTTGAACAGGAAAACTATGAAGTGATTTCTTCAATAAATCCCCCTAAACGCAAGAACAATTTTTTGACGAAGTCTTACAGTTCTCGAGGGAAAAATTCCCAAAAATCATCTGGTATAAATATTTTTAAACAGGAATCTTATGAAGTGGTCTCTTCATCAAATTCTCATAAACGCAACAACAATTTTATGATGAAGTCGCGCAATGTCCGAGAAAAAGGATCCCAAAAATTAGGATCTTTCGGCCCCCGACGGAGCCATTCGTGTCGAGATCTTGCGAGGATACGGGAGTTGAAATTCGAATGGTACAAACTCGATATTAAAATTTGATATTCCTACGGTTGTTGGTTCGAAGACGAATAGAGTGCCATCGGCGTGTTAATTGTCCGCTACAATTCATAAACGTCCCGTGTCCATTTCGGTCGGAACGGACGACGGTCGAGTCGAAAATTCGAGAAACTGGTTAGTAGATCGACGGCGATAAGCGTAGTTTCCGTGGCGGTTTTAAGAGCCGAAGAGCTTTCGTCGTGGTAGCGTTAGTCGTCCGAAAGCTGTCGGTGGGTTCTTCAGGTCGTGCCGCGCGGTAATCCTATACGTCTTGAGAAACTGGTTTCCGCACGACGTGTTGCGGGTAGCGCGCAAAACAAATTAATAACAAGAACATCATAACCGCGGCCCCAAGGCTGCCCAAGACGATCACGAGCCGCTGCTGATATACCGGGTGATCCGGATTGATATTCTTCCGCGAGAGGGAGCCTTCCGTCATTGCTACCGGATCTTCTTCTTCAAATACCTCTTCTGGTCGAGGACTTCTAAACAATTAATTTTACTAGTTTTATTAAAGCACACGTCTTTATAAATGTGTCTGCGAAAAGACTTGTTTCAATTCGTAAGCGTAACGAAGTTCTTCGATCAATTTTTAAACAGTTCATTTTTTATGTATTTTATAATTTGTTAAATGTGTTTAACGTATTCCTTATAATGTGACTTGATTCAATTAGTAAGCATAACGAAGTTCTGCAATCAATTTTTAAACAGTTCATTTTTTATGTATTTTATAATTTGTTAAATGTGTTTAATGTATTCCTTATAATGTGACTTAATTCAATTCGTAAGCATAACGAAGTTCTTCGATCAATTTTTAAACAGTTCATTTTTTATGTAGTTTATAATTTGTTAAATGTGTTTAACGTATTCCTTATAATGTGACTTGATTCAATTCATAAGGATAACGGTTCATCAATCAATTTTCAAACAATTCTTTTTTATGTATCTTTTAATGTGTTTTTCTATTTTTTTTTATGTATTTATATGTATTAGTGGACAGCAATTTTGTTTTAGTTTTTAAACGGACGTTGTAGGGATACATGTTTATCATGTCTTTACAATTATGCAGCTTTTTGCCAAATGTAGAAAACATTATGCATTTATACAGACTCAAACATTTGTTCCTGACATTCTTTATTAATTTTTCCAATTCTCCTTGTACTAAACATTTTATTCTTACTTTTTTTTAGAATCACTCGAAAATAAATATGTTCATTGGTAGTTGACACTAAATGTAATAAGTAATATTATCCAACAATGACATGAACTGACCATCAACTACGTAATGAAATATTTATTTTCCACCTGTTCTTATCTTGAACATTTTATTCCTACTTTTTCTAAAGTCACTCGAAAATAAATATGTTTATTGGTACTTGATACTAACTCTAAACAGAAATATTATCCAACAATGACTTGAATTGACCATCAACTACGTAATGAAATATAATGAAATATTTATTTTCCACTTGTCCTTGTCCTGAACATTTTGTTCCTACTTCTTTTAGAGTCGTTCGATAATAAATATGTTTATTGGTACTTGATACTAAATCTAAAAAGAAATATTATCCAACAATGACTTGAATTAACCATCAACTACGTAATGAAATATTTATTTTCCACCTGTCCTTGTCCTGAACATTGTATTCCTACTTCTTCTAGAGTCATTCTAAAATAAATATGTTTATTGGTACTTGAACGAACAATAACTTCATTTTGGTATTTCAATAAGAAATTGTTCGAACGGGTCCAATACATATTTACCGGAGTTGTTCGTTAAAAGCGAATAATACTTGGCGAACGGTGACGCAATAGTGATCGAAACGCGATTATGAAACACAGTTATTATTATTGTCATGCTGGTTCGAGAGTTAGACAGATCGAAATGCTGTCGCTAACCGAAGTGACAAGCTGTAGAGCCGTATGTTGGTGCACATCGCCTTAGGGGTTTGCAGGTATAATGCGAACAGTTTTCTGATAGCGTGTACGTACAGGGGAGTGCATAAATAACTGGATCTGTGTACGTGCATAATGCGGAATAGGCGTGTTACGTGACCTAGTGGCAGCCTATCGATAGTCGGGCATGCTTTGCGTTACCTCATCGCGCAAGAAGCCAGCTGCCGTTTCTTTTTTTATCATAAAATATGTTTTGCCAGTGTATAATTGAGCGGAACCTAACAATCGTTAGCTTTAACAATCGCTGTCTGAAATTAAACAAATAATTCGGTGAATTAAACCGGACTTTATTCTTCATCATTGTAGATCGTTCTATAAAATTTGCAACAATTTATTCAATAATACAAGAACAAAAAAGAATAAAAAAGAATAAAACAAGAATAAAAAATTTCCTTAATAAATTCTAGCAGAAATTGATTTTCTATATTAGTAAAAAAATTGTATCGGTATGTTAATTTTTTTATGTATACTATATATCCTTTCTCAATGGTTTCGAAAAATTCTGAATAGACAGCGGATTTGATATATTAATGACAGAAATGAGTTGGTGTAATTTAAAACAATAAAAACATTAGAAGAATTTAAAAATACTGTTACATTATTTTCAACCTATTGAGAATGTTAAGACAGAATTTCATCCCAGTTAAAAGATTTTTATTTTGTTGTCTAGTTATGAACAAAATGAGAACTAGAAACGAGAAAATGAAATTTAAAACAGTGAAAATATTAAAAGACTTTAAGAGTATTAATATATTATTTTCGCCACATTAAAATTGTTAGTGTAGAATATAGATTTATACTTATGTCGATCTTCCGTCTTGCAATTGATGCACAAATTTTTTTAATTATGAACAAAATGAGAACTAGAAACGAGCAAGTGCAATTTAAAACAGTGAAAATATTAAAAGACTTCAAGAGTATTAATATATTATTTTCGCCACATTAAAATTGTTAATGAAGAATATAGATTTATACTTATGTATCTCTTAAAATTGTTAATGAAGAATATAGATTTATATTTATGTAGCTCTTCCGTCTTGCAATTGATGCACAAATTTTTTTAATTATGAACAAAATGAGAACTAGCAACGAGCAAGTGCAATTTAAGACAATGAAAATATTAAGAGACTTTAAGAGTATTAATATATTATTTTCGCCACATTAAAATTGTTAATGAAGAATATAGATTTATATTTATGTAGCTCTTCCGTCTTACAATTGATGCACAAATGTTTTTAATTATGAACAAAATGAGAACTAGCAACGAGCAAGTGCAATTTAAGACAGTGAAAATTTTAATGACTTTAAGAGTATTAATATATTATTTTCGCCACATTAAAATTGTTAATGAAGTTTTATATTTATGTAGCTCTTGTGTCTTGCAATTGATGCACAAATTATTTACTTCGCATAAACATCCGTAGTCTAGTGATAACAAATTGCGATTAAAGAGCCGGTTATTTATGAAGAAATTTTCAGAAAATCATGGATTCGACAATACCCGATCCATCGGTGGGATCAACCGCAATGATCAAAGGATACCGCCGCGAAAAGCTTTGATCTCGAGCAACGCGCTTTCACGAGGTAGTGCGATCGTTTAGCCACAGGGTGGACTTTATGTCTCGATGCTTCAAGGTCAGCAGTGACCGGCGATGGCAGGTCAAGACGATCTTTACTTTTCAGGATAACAATGGCTGAGTCATGCGATATCGTATCTGGCTGATACACGACTCGCGGGATTCTTAACGGCGGGGATACCTATCATGATCGAACGTGCACCACGGTTGTGCTTCTCGATCTTGCGATCTTTGCGGTTTATTTACTCGTAACGACTCGTGTCTCGCAGCAGCCTTCGCCCGCGTCTTGTATTGTTTTTCATACTCGCTGAAATTCGATTATTGGATCCATTAGCTCGCTATAATGTTCTGATCCTGGGATTACTTTCAAACACTTTGCAGATCTTATAAGTAGGATTTTATGCATCTATGGACAAGCATGTCAGTATATTATTTTTAACTATAGAATATTTTTAAAGGAAAGGAGATATTTTAATTTGGGAGATATTTTACTTCTTAAAATCAATGAACATTTTCAAGTCTACTCGTAAGTGGACTTTTGTTTCGAACGTGACAGAAGATATATGATATTTATGCAAAATATAAAAAATGTTTGCATCGATTGCAGGATACAGAAGCCAAATAAAATTGTATATTATTCTTTTAATTTCTCTATTAAGCTGAAACTAATACATTGATGTCCTCGAATAGTTTTAACGTGTCCACTGCTTTAAATTATAAGTAACCCCATTTTTGTTATAACTGCATAACATCCTCAGTCTACTTATAATAATATTATATACATACTATTTTCAAGTCTACTCGTAAGTGGACTTTTGTTTCGGACGTGACAGAAGATATATAATATTTATGCAAAATATGAAAAATGTCTGCATTAATTGCAGGACACAAGAACCAAATAAAATTGTATGTTCTTCTTTTAATTATTCTATTAAGCTGAAACTAATACATTGATGTCCTCAAATATTTTTAACGTGTCCACTGCTTTAAATTATTCGTACCCCCATTTTTGTCATAAATGCATAACATCGTCAGTTTACTCATATTATTATATACATACTATAATTCTTCATAGATCATCGATTAAAATTTGAGAAACTTGATTTGACTCCATTGTGTACCAGCATATAAAAATTTGAGTCGACCGGTGTACATGTTATTACTATGGTATCTTAAATTTAATTCTGAACCATTTGTAAGAGTGTAAATCATAAAAGATTCTGAAAGAAGACGAACGGGGTACGTTTCTACCGCTATCTGAAATCGAACGTTTCCACCACGATCCTCTGCGATGTACATTACAGCCGGCAGAAGATCGAACTGTTTACGATAGCGAGTTTTTCAAATAAAGCAGCAGATACGGGGAAAAGGTGATCCAGTGTGGCGATTTGCATATGATAGATTCGAATCTGGTGTTTATCAGCAGGGGGAAGTCGCGTACAAATCGAATTTTTACGCAGATCAACCGAGGTCGATTTGGTTTGAACCACATTTATGCATACAGCAGACTGTGCTGAACAGTTTACATTCTACCGTGTGGGACGCGCCCGGTGAAAACAATGTTAAATATGTCCCGATGCGGTGTTGCAGCAAATCGAAAACGTACGGTTTCTGAAAATAATTTGCACGATTTACAGAAACGTCATCGAAGCAGATGTAACTTTGTAATAAACATTGCAGCTTGTACGTACTGTCGAAGATCAGAATTTTGGTCAATGTTAAACAGATTTTTATTAGTTTCCGCACCTTCTCGCAACATTCTCATTCACGTTTCGGTGTTATTCATGAAATAGGTTATTTATTCGTGAATAGATAATCTAAATGAACACACACAAGTATATATCACGCTTCATATAGTTTTAGGATCAAAATGGTGCACCCGTTGATGTTTCTTTAAAACTATTACAAAATTTCTCAGAATGTCCATTCTATGCTCGCTAATATGCATATGCATACTACTGTGCAAAAGAAAGAAGCACCCGGCCATATTTGATAGAAAAGAGTAGAGGATCAAATAAGAACACAGTTTTGAAAAAGGATTCCGTTGTTTAATTGAATAGTTCTGAGAATATCTGTTATTGCGGATTATCTAATACTTTAAATGCAATAAATCAATCATTGTACAATACAACTTCTACATATAGATATGGTTTGTCATTATATCTTATAATTATACTGCGTGCTTCCTTCTTTTGCACAGTAGTGTATTAATTTATAGCCTTAAAATGAGAATTTGTGAAAATATGTTGAATACTGGGTTGGCAGGAAAGTAATTTCGGCATTTTATGGTGAAATAAAACCGAATTTCTTTATTCAAACGACGAACTCTGGTCAATAAAATATTTTCGTATTTATTCTTTTTGGCAAAAGATCATCGAACAAAAGGGAAAATATCTTATTCATTAAAGTTCATTGCTTGAATAAAAAATTTAGCTCTCTCTCTCTCTCTATTCCACCTTAAAATACCGAAATTACTTTCTTGACAACCCAATACAAGAGGTTTTAAATAATCTATACATTTTGGTTATCCGCCAGTTTAATAATTGGCGTAAATCATGAAATGGACCCGGTATAATTGTTCGACACGCCATAAACATCAGGTGGATGGTATTCCCTCGGGGGTCAGTCGAACAACCTGTAAAGTATTCGAGGAGTCTGTGATTGGGCGGACAGGCTGGCTAATTTCTGCCACTCGGGGACGTTCGTTAATATTTTAAGTTGACTATCTTCGCTCGGGACTGTCAAGAAAGGCAGAGGAGGGCTGGAACGGCGAGGCAAAGGGCGGCCGTCGTGCGTGCCACCTGGAACGAACAGTTCCCGGTGGATATTTGCATGCGACACGATGCCAGAATGCGGCACTGGCCGCTCCTCGATACCGCGATTCCCTTCCCCGTCCTACGTTTTGCTCGTTTTCGCGTCGTTTGTTTATCCCGCCGTGGCCAGAGAGAGAGAGAGAGAGAGAGAGAGAGAGAGAGAGAGAGAGAGAGAGCCGGCGGCTGAATCCTTTTAAAAGCGATTTTTCGACGGCCACGAGATTCCAGTCGTGGGGTACACTGCATCTCCTTATGAAAATACTAACGATGGAGCGGATTACGGCCGGCGGCAGTGGACACCGGACGATCATCCGTGTCGGGCAGCTTCGTTAATTATTCTAATTAGAGGCGAGCCGGACTGCCCTCTCGGCGACCCCTTGTTCCGCGACGCGAACCAGCGAATCGGCAATTCGGACGGCTCCTACGGAGAAATTCGAACGAATGATTCATCGATGATCGCGACGTCCTTGCTGATAGCGTATCCGTTGCGACATAAGTCGCACAACCCAGAAAAATGCAAGGTACCCCACAAAATGCATATGCGCTTCAACAGCTGCGTAAGTAGACAGCATTTTATGCGTCTATCGCGAAAATCAGTAGGTGAAACGTAGAACAGTAGGAGAATAAAAGGTGTTCACTCTTGTTCAAGTTATCCAAGGGAGAAGCCGATTTTTATGTGGTTTTAGTATATAATAATTGATAAAGTTGCAAACAAATAATTTAATTAGCGTGCTAACAGAAGATCAGTACCTACACATTTTTCAACCACGAATCCTCATCGAATAGTGTCCAACCTTCTCCAGAAGAACTGCTATTCATATTCACACCTGTTCAAGTTATTTAAGGGAGAAGCAGATTTTTATTTGGTTCCAGTATTTTGTAATTGATACAGGCAATTTTGCATAAAAAATTCACCAATGGGCTGTGGTCATATTGGCGAAATCTGGTCTGCGTATTTAATTTTCAGAGTTGCAAACAAATAATCTAATTAGCGTGCTAACAAAAGATCAGTACCTACACAATTTTCAACCATGAATTTCAGTTCAGAGTTCACAGTTGTTCAAGTTATTAGAGGGAGAAGCAGATTTTTATTTGGTTCCAGTACTTCGTAATTGATAGAGACAATTTTGCATAAAAAGTTCAGTAATGGGCTGTGGTCATATTGGCGAAAACTGGTCTGCGTATTTAATTTTCAGAGTTGCAAACAAATAATCTAATTAGCATGCTAACAAAAGATCAGTACCTACACAATTTTCAACCATGAATTTCAGTTCAGAGTTCACAGTTGTTCAAGTTATTAGAGGGAGAAGCAGATTTTTATTTGGTTCCAGTACTTCGTAATTGATAGAGACAATTTTGCATAAAAAATTCACTAATGTGCTGTGGTCATATTGACGACATCAAGTCTGCTAACGAAAGATCAGTGCCTACACATTTCCAACCATGAATCCTCGTCGAACAGTGTCGAACGTTCTCCAGAAAGCCTAAAACCGATTGGATCAGGAAGAGCTCGAGATTGACGAGACAAAAGAAACCGAAGCATCGAAGACTCGAGGACGAGGCTTCTCGCGGCTCGGTATGCAACTTGTTACTTCAGCTTCCAGCTCGGAGGAGTACGTTGGAAGACATCGAAGCTCGGAGGAATAAGCACGCGATAATCGCAGAGGCTCGAGATCTCTCCTCGATATCGGTTGATTCTTTCCGTGGTTGCAGTGGATTCAGCCAGCAGCCGCCGCAGAAACAACGGCAGCATCGAAGAAGAAGAGATCGTCGAAGGTGAACGAAGGAGAAGAGAGCCGAGAGAAGAAGGAGCATTATGGCGTACGCGGCGATTCAACCGCGATAACTTTAACGCACGTGGAATGTCGGACTCGCCGAGTAGGCAATTATAACTCCGCGTCTCGATCTCGGGGCCTCGATGCACTTTACAGAAGAAAGGGAGGAGGAAATAAGAAGAAGACAAAGGAGAAATCAACGACGTTCGAAGGTGGGGGCAGCAGAAGAGCGATGTTTTTTATGAGAACGCCGGTAGATAGGTAGTGAGTGTTCTCCCGAGGATTAATGGTTGTTCTCTCTCCCCGTTTTCGATAGCGAACCCCATTGACGAAACCTCGAGCCATTGTCGACCTAGAGAACGCCGCTTCTGACGCTCCGTTGAAAAGCATTCGCGAACTCCATCGTACCGGGCTAATTTATTCGAGAAAATCTAGCGGAACGATCTCTTAATTAACATCGAATTCCTCCGTGGATACGTAATATCGAACAGTTGCGTTGCAGCTACTCGCTCGGTCGATGCGAATTGGAGCTGCGTTTTAAATACCTGAGAATCTTTTTGTCCCGCCGTTGCGAAACGCAGAAACCGAGAAAGAACGCTGGCTTGGACCTTGTCACGATTCTACTCGTTTTACGAGCTCTGCGACTGTGTAATATATTTTTTAATCATTTTTAGCAACATCTAGAATCCATTAAGCTCTATAATCAGGCTACTCATTTCCAATGGCTTCACGTCCTCGTACATAACAAATGTAGAAAATTGTATTATGAAACTAGTCTTTATTGTACAATTACAATGACTACTAAAACAATTAGCCTATCGAACACAGAAAATTATTAAAATAATTATAGTAAATTAGAGTGAGGGCATTCGAATACCTAATCGAATAAGAGCTGAAGTAGCCGTACACACATAAATTTCAGCACTGTGTTAAATCACAAGTGTGAGGAGCACTTTGCCCGAATATTTTTGAAGAATCCCACACAGCGACACATAAATGCGAAGTTCGACTAAAATCTCTGACTACATAAATGTTGGAAGTGATCTCCGGATTGTTTTGAGGATTCCACCACCAGGATCCATTAGCGGAAAGACAGCAAGGACACGGAAGGAGGCACTGGACGAAATGAGCCAGCTCGGAATGTTTTACTCATGGTCGGCCGATAAAATCCCACTGCGGAGGTCGTTACGGCCGCCGATTACCGTTAACGTCCAACCTACAACGCTGGACAAGAACTTCTAAACTCGCTTTAAACACTTAGAAATACGATCCTGCGGACCAAGGATGAGTCCGCGCTTAGGACTGGCCATGAACCGGAGGGCTGAGGCTCGCTCAGCCAACGATTATTCCATTTTTTCTCCTCCAAGGACATCAAAAGAGTTTTTGTTCTCGGCCGTGGGGCAGTTCCCGGCCATTCTTTCGACAGCTTTTGCTAAATTCGACAATCCGCTGTCGTCCGAACGAGGAATCGCGGATATTCGTCGTATTTTATGAATGCGAACGTCTGCGACGATATCATGATACGCAATGAGTCGCATAAGTGCATCGGAAATTCATAGCATCCCTGTTTATTTATAAAAATGTATCTTCAGAGTCTAAAACAGTTAATGTGACTTTCATTGTATTTCGTGTATGTTCATATTAAACCTTATATAAATATGGACTATTTTCTACATCATATAAGAAAATTGATATTTTATTAATACTCCGACGACAATATAAACAGTACACGTTTTTCTGCATGTGTACTTAAAGATTTTTTACCATCTGCAATTTTCATTGCAAGAATTAAATTTATTACCGATACGGACGATGAATTGATATCGCAGCAATTGTAGAAACACACGAGGAACGTTCTATTGGTGCAGAACTAATGAGCGAAGATAAGACGTAATTTTATCAGCAACTTGGGAAAGAGTATCGGGCAGTGCAACACGCTTGCAACTTTCTTGAGGGCAATAACTTAAAATTTGAATAAAATATTGCTGCGGCGAGAAGCTGTCTGGCGACATGCACTCTGTATACTTAGCAGCGAAGATTTATCACCGTCTGCCATCTTAAACTTTATGGCCAGTGCACGGAATATCAACGTAAAGGCAATTATTTAGCTGTCAGAGAATTATATTTGCGAGTAATTTGAAATTATTAAAAGCCTGCATACGAGAACGGTGCAGAGTTTAATGTGATTTAATCGAATCCGCGTCAGCCGCACGCAGTTTCCCATAGGAAACTTGAGGAATGTTTTAAACAGTAAACATCCCAGGAAAAACAATTTTTCATATTTTCAACACTAACAGAATCGAACGTCAAAAATGACCGATATGAAATGCCTTGTAAAGACGACAATATTGAATTTACCTTTTCATTTAAATACAAGACTGAATAACAAAATTTAGCGAATCAATTTTTCATATTTTTAACACTAACACTGCCGAATATTAAAAATAACCGATATGAAATACCTTACAAAGACGACAATATTGAATTTATTTTTTTATTTAAATGCTTCAATAACACAATTTAGTATTGCGCAATAATATAACAGATAGTGATAGATTTAATGTCAAGAGAACAATAAGAGTTTCAATTCATTTGAAACTCCAATATTATTTATACTTCGTCAATCGATACTATTTATCAAACAATGGTACATGAATCGATATAAATTATCATTTGTTTATAGTATAAACTTTATACTACCAAAAACCAGAAAAGGAAGCAAGAAGACAGAGTAGCAAATTTAAAAAAGATTAGAAATTTGTACGAACAAATGAAGTTTCCAAAATAATGTTATACAAAGTGTTTTGATAATTTTTTCGAGGGTTAAACAAAGCACAATTTTCGCGATCAAGAGAGACGCGATGTAAGTGGCTGACGTTAGAGAAAGTGCAATAAATTATTTCGCTAATCCGAGGGGTTGGTTTGTTGAGACCGATGGGTGGGATGGAGAACGAATGCTCCAAAAGTTAGTGGGCAGATGAATGAAAGGTTAATATAAATGTTAATGTTACCTGTAGACAGCGGAGAGAATGGTCCACCGATCGATGTGTAACAATCGCGGTTTCGTTCGGGTTCCCAGGACGTTGCAACCTGTATTTAATTAGACAATATTTCATTGAAAACGTCTTTTCAATCTTGCTGGTTTTATTATCGCGATTAATCATTTCGTTACGTAAAACAGGTACCTGTTCTTACGGAATCGCCCCGGAGAAATTCCAGTGCAGCTTCATTCTATTTGTGCTTCGATTGGAAAGCCGGCAAATATGTAGAGAAGCAGACATTTATTGAATGGCAAAATTCTTTGGATTCCTGTTGAATATTTAAAATGATTATTGAAAATGAATCATCTGTTCCTTCCTACAATAATGCCATTCTATCACATGATTGCATAATTTTAAAGAATACAGCTTTATTAATCAATTATATATTTTTCTCTAATTTTAGATATAATTCTCTTTTTTCACTCCGCCGTGCAGTACAGTTTACATCTATGAATATCGTGCACGAACTTGTGCAATCATCTAATATATTAATTTGTTTCTTTGCGTGAATATCAGATTGATATAATACCTCATAGAATACTTAAACATTTAGCAACTGATTAGATACCAACATACTTAATAATGTAAACATTATTTTGAATAATGGTACAACACTAAGTGCTAAGTATTGATATTTAGTCGCTGTTTAAGACGAAGAAAAAACCGTACAAAAATACAATGGCTAATTGCAAGTATTCCAGGAGGGTATCGCCACCCTGGCGAACAGTATTAAAACTAGACTGCGGATCTTTATGCAAAATAATAATATTCCGCTTCGATTGTGTAAATCAGTAGTAAAATAAAAATTCATTTCATCCCTTAACACGTTGAGCGCCACGTCAGCCATCGGTGGCTGACACTAGACTTTCCGTTTAGGCCGCGTCAACCGTCGGTGACTGACAATGTAAAATATGATATGAAATCTAAAAAATTTACATTGTTTTAAGTAATTACTGAAAACATACTTAATTTTTTATTTATTACAGGATTATATCATTAAGGCATTTTAATGGATTTTATTGAAACACGGCGCGTAGCCTGACGGGGATTTCTTTAAGAATTCGCGTGACGCTCAACGTGTTAATAGTCTTTCTACGTTGAAATCCCAGCTAATTTCTTCGTAAACGCATAAAGAATCCGCAGTCTAATTATGACAGTGTCCACGTAGGAACGTTGAGTTGAAGCGTGTTATTCCGGTAAGGTTAATAAGATCCTGTTCGCCTGTTTCACGGGGCAACAGCAAGACCTTGCCGGTTATCTCTCATAATCGCGAACGACCCCTAAAACGAGCTTGCTAACAACCAATTAAATTAGGCCAAAAGGTATCCGCGATTATTCGCCGACTAAAATCCGTTCCCTCGGTTCTTTTTGTTTCAGGTGAGTTCACGCGTCCGAGGCTCTCGACCGCAGGCCGGGGCCTGACCTCAAGGAAGGACGGTAATGCACCGGGGCCCGAGAAGATAACCATCGGTGTTCGTTAGCGGGCCCGAAAAACCGGCACTTAAAAACAAAACGGGTCCCGGTGAGGGCCTAGGGGGGGGCCTGATGGTGGTGGTCGCGCGAGACCAGCGTTCGTGGAACGGGCCACGCCGAATATGCCTGCGTATATACATAATATACTTCGTGGGCCCCCGGAACGGGGCCCCGCGTCCTCGAGATAGGTTGGTTCGTTTGCTTGTGTAATGGCCTCCTAGATCAGGAGGGTAGATTAACAGGGGGATATACACGTGTCAGACCCAGATTGACGCGATTCCATTTTAACGAATTATCCGGGGCCCTATCGGGGCCCCGAATGGCGGAAGGATCTGTGTCGTTTTTCCCCCTTTTTCCACGGAGAGTAGTTCGGTAGGTGACTTGTCTTTGCCCAGGAATCTGTGTGGGGATTCCGATGGGATCTCCAGGGGTGGCTCTCTCCCTCTCTCTATCGTTACAGCGAGATGCATAACGATTATAAATTATGACTTACCATTAAACCGTGGGCCCGATTTTCGACGAAAATTTATCGTGGACCCGGTATGCTAATCCACATTCTTGCCGGCTAGTCCTGAAAAATTAAACCCCTGAGATTTATCTAATCCGCTTATTAATAGATTCACCGAGTTGGATTCTTTTTTATAAACCCATATGCTTCTTTCCGTTTCAATAATCAGTCTACCAGAGCCATTGTATTGTTTTATAATTATTTGAGTGTAGACAGTGTAATGATACTTCAATGTGTTTTTTTTATTACTACACAGATTAGCTCTATTACGTGCATTCTTGTAGACTCGACAGATTAAGATAGCTTTATGTAGACAATATTTTCTAAATGAAATTATATTCATAAAAATTCTTCCGTAATATTTTACAGTACAAAAAATGAATTTATTCGAATAGATAAACTTTAATCAACTCGACAGA
>CM052194.1:14073748-14094380 GCA_028455805.1 Lasioglossum figueresi
AAAAATTCTTCCGTAATATTTTACAGTACAAAACATGAATTTATTCGAATAGATAAACTTTAATCAACTCGACAGATAAAATTAACTTTATGTAGAGAATACCTTCTAAATGAAATTATTTTCATAAAAATTCTTCCGTAATATTTTACAGTACAAAAAATGAATTTATTCGAATAGATAAACTTTAATCAACTCGACAGACAAAATTAACTTTATGTAGACAATACCTTCTAAATGAAATTATATTCATAAAAATTCTTCCGTAATATTTTACAGTACAAAAAATGAATTTATTCGAATAGATAAACTTTAATCAACTCGACAGATAAAATTAACTTTATGTAGACAATACCTTCTAAATGAAATAATATTCATAAAAATTCTTCCGTAATATTTTACAGTACAACAAATGAATTTATTCGAATAGATAAACTTTAATCAACTCGACAGATAAAATTAACTTTATGTAGAGAATACCTTCTAAATGAAATTATTTTCATAAAAATTTTTCCGTAATATTTTACAGTACAAAAAATGAATTTATTCGAATAGATAAACTTTAATCAACTCGACAGATAAAATTAACTTTATGTAGAGAATACCTTCTGAATGAAATTATTTTCATAAAAATTCTTCCGTAATATTTTACAGTACAAAACATGAATTTATTCGGATAGATAAACTTTAATCAACTCGACAGATAAAATTAACTTTATGTAGAGAATACCTTCTAAATGAAATTATTTTCATAAAAATTTTTCCGTAATATTTTACAGTACGAAAAATGAATTTATTCGGATAGATAACCTTTAATTTCATTGTTCTTCAATTGGCAGCATCAATGAACATTCCTACAGAAATTTCAAAAAGTGTTTTAGCAAAAAGAGAACGTCTTAATAGACTTTAACGGGTTTAATGGTGATTACAGCAGGACTCGTTTCCGCGAGAGATCGGAATCGAGGGATTTGGGAAGCACGACGACGGAAATCAATTTGTATGCACGTTTATAGAGCACCTTCGCGTTAAAGTAAGCCGCGGCCAGCATTTATGCAAATGCAAAATTGTCCACCGGCCGCGACATGCGTCTGCACTTAATTTATTTTTCCTGCGGCGATTTTGTATAGCGTCACGGAGCCGTTTGGCTTTAAATGGACGCCGGCGCAGAAAGGATTACCTATATAGGAAGGAGGGTTTCGTGAAAAATGAGTTTGAATAATATTAATACGATAAGTGAGACTCGGGCCGAGGAATAGTTACGGGGAAGAAGATTAATCGGTACTCATCAGTCAACCTTTAGCATCAAATCAGTCAGCAGGTGCGAGAGGGAGCGTTGTCTTCTAATATAATTTTTAAAACTGCGGATTCGTGTATTTATAACAAGAAACTGTAAATACATTAGAAGAATTTAACGATGTTATTAGGTTAATCTCAAGTTATTAAAATTATTCAAACAGAAAATCCACTTTCCTGTAGTTTCTGTTTCTTACAACTGACTATGCCATTTCTACTTCTGACAATTGACCCAGAAAATTTTTATTCTGCATAAAGATCCGTAGCCTAGCAATTATTAAAAATGAAGATAGACTGCTTTGATTTTATATTGTAAGAACCTAAGCTGAAAGAATAGACTACGAATCTTTGTGCAACACAAAAATTGTCCATTCTTACAATATAAAATCTAAACTATCTTCGTTTCTAATCACTACGTATTTTTATGCAAAACAACAATTTTGCGGATCGATTGTGAGAAGTAGAAATGGCATGAAAATGAATTTTGTCTTTTCATAATTTCTTACTCAGCTTTTAACTGTTCGAGAGAAGCTTACAAGGTCGAACCTCCTTTATGTGCTTCGCTTGCTTTCTGCTTCGCAAATATCAATTTCCTGTATGAATTTATAAAGCAGTAAATAATCCTGTGACACGGCGGACTAACCGCGATGACATAATTCAAACCGAAAGCCGCCAACGACACCGGACAAAAAGATTAATAACCCACCAAAAAACTTCAACTTCCAGCCGCTTAATTAACATCCAGCTGAGCGAGTCGCGTTTGAAGAGGCACATACTTCATGCTTCCTTAACATGGTAGAGTGATCAGGTTGCAATAACTTAATGCGAAACCTGTGCATGTAGCGAATCATTAAGAGAATCGATCGACTCGCTGAAACTTGAACTTCCAGTTGGTTAATCGTGTTTCGGAAAGCGAATGTTTCGGATATTTACACAGTTAGGGATGCTTTGATTCGATTCGTGTCTATCTTATCGATAAACTGCGTTTATAAAAAAAATGAATAGTTACGATTTAAAACAGTGAAAAGATTGAAAGAATTTAAGAGTATTCATTTATTATCGGATTTTATGCATTTGTGACAAAAATGAGTAGGTGTAATTTAAAACATCAAAAACATTCGACGAATTTAAAAATACTTTTATGCTATTTTCAACCTATTGAACGTATTAAGAGAGAGAAAATAAATTTCTGTCATTCCGGTTTGTTGCAATTCAAGTGGAAATTTTTACAATGTGTTAAAATGATTGAAGGAAGAACGAAATTTCGTTCTGGTTCCTGTCTCTTGCGACTGATGCTGAACATTTTTATTTTGCATAAAGATCCGCAGTTTTACTTATCAGTTTCTCAAAATTTTTATCGTAGAATGTTCAAATTGAATGTATAATATTTTGACGAGTATTCGCTTGCATCGCACATACAGTAGATTTTTATTTTGAAACAAAATAAGATTGAGAGGAATATTGAAAAGCAAAAGACTTATTATAAAGACGCGATTATTCGATCTTGTTTTTAACACATTGCCGACCAGAGATTATTGCATAATTTTGAAAAATCGATGGTTCGTGTCTAAACACTTTTTAATGGAACCTTTAAGAGTGACAGCAATTTTCATTGTGAACTATCAAGACACCCTCAATGTCATTTAATACTTTCATTCAAGATTTCTAAAAATTATAGAAAATTTCTACGCTTTCTTTTGGTACAACACAATTATTAAAAATCCCTTTAATAGACTTTTGAATGAAACCTTCAACAGTGACAGCAATTTTCATTTTGTGAACTAACAAGTCACCCTCAATAACGTCATGTAATACTTTCATGTAAGATTGTAATGTAAAAGAAAATTTCTATGCTTTCTTTTGGATAGGTAAAGTGTTGAGAAGCTGTAATAATTAATTTTGGCATCGACGATATCCATACTCCATGCTATATCGTCACACATACGAGAGCATCTACGGGTTAGATTAAATAATCTGCAATTTTGTTATTTCCTCAAATACGATTATAAAATTTAATGAGTATGTTTTCAAACTGCTGTATTTTCGATGTGTGCTAAAAGAATCGACTTTGCTGTAGTTGTACGGTTGAATATTCGCATAAAGTGGAGCCAGTGGCGAAGGATCGGTTTCTGGCTAAGAAAAGGCAAATCTTTCGGCCACCTGTCGCCATAGTAGTCGATATTTCGCATAAATCATGGTCGCGCGAGATCCGCGTCATAACTCGGATTGGTGTCCGGCTGGCCCAGCGTCGGTTTCGCCGGGTACGGCGTAGATTCGCCTTGTAGATAGCCGACAGCACCGAACCGGAGCTGACAGAACGCATCTCGGCCGCACGTTTTACAAGTTGTTTTACAACCCGAGGATACAACGCCACACGCTGAGAGCCGCAGGACCTCCCTCTTCCCGTGGTTACCGCGTAGAAGCGAGAAACGCCGCTCTCTTTTGTTCGGGACACGGGCCCCGACTTTTCGACCGAGACCCTCGTGCCCCGAAACGTCTTTCTGTCGACGCCTCCGCGAGTTTTAAGTGCCCTCAAACGGTCCACTGTTCTACGTGTGGCCAAACGATTGCTCTTATTTCCTGGCAAAGAACGTGTTCAAATTTCTTCGTCATAAAACTGCGCAAACCCAAACTCCATCGAAAATGTTCATTGTTATTTCAGTCAGAAAAATGTCACGAACATATTGATGAAAGTTTGACCTAGTAATTGACAAAAAAGTAATTGGAAATATATTGGTATTACTTAATCGAACAGAATTAGTCGAAATTTATTTCATTTATGCGGAATAAAAATTGGATGCACCAATTGCAGTGACTGGGGCCACATCAACAGTTAATTCTTACTTTGATGATTTCAACAAGCTGTGAAAAATAGATTAGCACTCTTAAATCGTTGTAACCTTTCTACTGCTTTAAATTGCATCCACTCATTTTTGCCACAAATGCATAAAATACGCAGTTTATTATTTAGATTCACGTAAAAATCATTTTTCAACTCTTGGAATACTCAAAACTTCAAAACACCATAGTGACGAGAATATTCATATAACTTCCATGGACATTTAGACTATTTTACAATACAAAAAAATGTATTTATTCGAATAGATAAACTTTAATTAACTTGACAGATAAAATTAACATTTAGACTCTATTAAACGAGCTAATTATAATTCCGCCAGGTCGTAGATAGCGTTATTGTTTTATTAGTTTGTCGATGCAAGTTATACTAACATTACGATTAACGTTGCATATGAAGTGGTTCCGAAGCCGTTTATTAAATTTTTCGTCTGTGCAGCGGCTTACTCAAACGGTTAATTAGAGTTGGTTAAAGTACGAAACCCCGAGCGAGCACGTTAAAGTCCATCTATTAAGGCTCTTGCGAAACGTTCTAGAGCAAGAGACACGAAGACGCGTGTTCTCTCAATTTTTTTACAGAGATCGAATAGAAAATACGAAGCTATCTGGGAAACCGGTTGATCGGGTCGATGTGGATATGCTTTTGCAGTAGTTCCAGATCGTTGCGATATCTTTGAGTATCTGGTGTTTCCATAGCAGGTGGTTCATAAATTAGGCTGGTTTTTTAAACATATCTGGTAATTAAAGATATTAAATGTAGGGGATATCCACACAAGGGGACAAAACACATTTCAAGACACGTACAAGCACACGTTTCATTATCTCGTACAATTTAAAATTAAATTTTCATATTAATATTAAAAAATGTCAAATATACATTAAATTAATAGGAGACACAATGGTGTCTCGCATAATCTGAGAACACGATTCTTTCTGCACGTATTTCATAGACACGGATC
This sequence comes from Lasioglossum figueresi, assembly GCA_028455805.1. Taxonomy (NCBI): domain Eukaryota; kingdom Metazoa; phylum Arthropoda; class Insecta; order Hymenoptera; family Halictidae; genus Lasioglossum; species Lasioglossum figueresi. The sequence goes on from CM052194.1 coordinate 14,078,854, forward strand.
TAGAAAACAGAAAAATATTAAAACTCGATCGACCAAATTTAAAAATGTTAAATACATTAAATTAATAGGACACACAATGGTGCCTCGTATGATCTGAGAACACGATTCTTTTTGCACACATATGTCATAGACACCGATCTAGAAGATAGAAAATTATTCGAATTCATTCAACAAATTTAAAAATGTGAAATGCATTAAATCAATAGCACAGACTGATGTCAGTAATAAATTGGCGACTCTTCGCGCGTTATTTCGAAGGGTGGAATTTCCAATGAAATACACAAAACATTTGTCTGGAGAGAATAAAAAAAAAGGTCGAATCACTATAATTAAGAACCGCCCCGTTTTAATAAACGACCCGCTTCCTGTCACTCGGTTGTCGCAATAATAAACGTTCCATTACTCTTCGCGCTTTGAACATTAGAGTAATTAAGCGATCACAGGTCTTATATAATCGCATCGCCGTGTTTGGAATTTATAATCGATCGCGCGGCGCCAACAGTCGATACTGGAAATACTGGATATTCCGGAATCGGCGCACTCTCACTTACCATGTCGACACTCTTTCCGCGATAGTCTAGCAAGTCCGCTGCTGATAAGAGCGCATCGGTTACCGGATCTATAGTCGTCAAGACGCTTTGTGAAGCCGAAAGGAATCGAAACTGGTCAATTGGATTAAATCTGGAACAATAATTATCGAATCCAAGTCTTTAAACGAAAAGAATATGTTATTCCGTGTATTTCACTCCGTTTCCACTTTGCACCGTTTTTATTTATTGCTTCATTTGCATTTTCTAAGGACTGTTTGCGTCACCGATTTGTTACAGACTTAACACCGCAATTAAGAATTAACTCCAGACTTAGTCCTCTATTTATTCCTATAAAAATTCTTTTCAAAAATCTGAAGTTGCGGTCTTTGAGACCGCAGATTACTTGCGAAGGTTAACTCCAGAATTTCAATTTATAAATGCAAGAATTATTATCTCAACCAATTGTTGGCTTTGACCATATAATTCTACTATTTATGTTACAGACGATATGTTACAGACTTAACTCCAGAATTTAGAATTAACTCCTGACTTAACTCCAGAATTAAGAATTAACTTCTGACTGAACTCCAGAATTAAGAATTAATTCCAGACTTAATCCTCGCAAGGTCAGGTCTAATAAAAAGTAAACAAACAGATTTAATTTTATTCCTATAAAAATTCTTTTCAAAAACCTGAAGCTGGGGTCTCTGAGACCCCAGATTACTTGCGAAGGTTAACTCCAGAATTTCAATTTATAAATGCAAGAATTATTATCTCATCCAATTGTTAGCTTTAACCATATAATTTTTCTATTTATGTTACAAACGATATGTTACAGACTTAACTCCAGAATTTAGAAATATAACTCCTGACTTAACTCCAGAATTAGAATTAACTCCAGACTTACCTCCAGAATTAAGAATTACCTCCTGACTTAACTCCAGAATTAAGAATTAATTTCGGACTTAATCCTCGCAAGGTGAGGTCTAATAAAAAATAAACAAACAGATTTAATTTTATTCCTATAAAAATTCTTTTCAAAAATCTGAAGTTGGTGTCTTTGAGACCGCAGATTACTTGCGAAGGTTAACTCCAGAATTTCAATTTATAAATGCAAGAATTATTATCTCAACCAATTGTTGGCTTTGACCATATAATTCTACTATTTATGTTACAGACGATATGTTACAGACTTAACTCCAGAATTTAGAATTAACTCCTGACTTAACTCCAGAATTAAGAATTAATTCCAGACTTAATCCTCGCAAGGTCAGGTCTAATAAAAAGTAAACAAACAGATTTAATTTTATTCCTATAAAAATTCTTTTCAAAAACCTGAAGCTGGGGTCTCTGAGACCCCAGATTACTTGCGAAGGTTAACTCCAGAATTTCAATTTATAAATGCAAGAATTATTATCTCATCCAATTGTTAGCTTTAACCATATAATTTTTCTATTTATGTTACAAACGATATGTTACAGACTTAACTCCAGAATTTAGAAATATAACTCCTGACTTAACTCCAGAATTAGAATTAACTCCAGACTTACCTCCAGAATTAAGAATTACCTCCTGACTTAACTCCAGAATTAAGAATTAATTTCGGACTTAATCCTCGCAAGGTGAGGTCTAATAAAAAATAAACAAACAGATTTAATTTTATTCCTATAAAAATTCTTTTCAAAAATCTGAAGTTGGTGTCTTTGAGACCGCAGATTACTTGCGAAGGTTAACTCCAGAATTTCAATTTATAAATGACAGAATTATTATCTCAATCAATTATTGGCTTTGACCATATAATTTTACTATTTATGTTACAGACTTAACTCCAGAATTTAGAATTAACTCTTGACTTAACTACAGAATTAAGAATTAACTTCTGACTGAACTCCAGAATTAAGAATTAATTCCAGACTTAATCCTCGCAAGGTGAGGTCTAATAAAAAGTAAACAAACAGATTTAATATTATTCCTATAAAAATTCTTTTCAAAAATCTGAAGCTGGGGTCTCTGAGACCCCAGATTACTTGCGAAGGTTAACTCCAGAATTTCAATTTATAAATGCAAGAATTATTATCTCAACCAATTGTTGGCTTTGACCATATAATTTTACTATTTAACACAATTACGTTACTCAACGTAGAAACAAGCAAACGAATTCCCCTAGGCGTTTCCGTCCGTTTTAGAGAAAGGGGTGGGGTGGAGTTTAAATCAAAATCGACAAGTTTACAACAAACCAGGCAATTTCGGCGCGGACACCGTCGCTTCATCGCGTAGTCAAGAAATTACGACGCGGCCGTACGGTACACGTGTATCGGGTATGCGAGCGAAGAACCGCCTCAATTATCAAGCTCGTTTGTAGCAACATTGTTTACAACGTCTGCTCCGCTGCATGCGTTTATTCCGGCTGGGCTCCTCGCCGAAGGTTTTACAACCGCGAGCCGCACCGCGACTTTACGCACGGTATAAAAGCGCGCCCTTCCGTGAATAATTCTTCATTATTCGCGTGCGAGGACGTATCATTTCGTCCACTAAATAAACGCGCGGCCAGAACGCTCGGTTACAGGCTAGTATTTCATTAAGCCAGGTAATAATAATGTGCGAGTGGGAATTATCGTTCCGTCCTGGCGAAATAGTCGCGTCCACTCCTCACGTACTGGGTGTCCGACAATTTTCTGACGGAATTTTTCCACAACGAAATACGAACTTTCATGTCTCTCAAAAGTGACTACTAGTCGATGTGTTTGTGCCTCGTCCTCGAGTGGTCATTTTAAAAAGATTGTATTCAGTTGTACAGAAAAGTGATTAACTGTTTGTCTATCACTTTCAGAAAATATCTACAATGTTTTGTAGGAGCAATTGTTCTTCACACATGGATTTAGAAACCGTTTGTTAACAAGTTGGAAGCAGACTGCGAATCTTTGTGCAAAATAAAAATGTTTTACGTTGATTGTGAGCACCAGGAATAAAATAAAACTTGATTTTATTCCGTAATGATTTTGAACATTAAAAACATTACAATATTCTTAAATTTCTTACCGTTTTATATTTTACTCGACCAATTTCTTCATAAACGCATAAAGATCCGCGGTCTAGTTATTAGTAAGACGAGGAGGATACACAAAAATGTTTATAGAAGATAAAAGTTTGTTTGCATTGCGCGGAAGTAATCCTACAAAATGTCCACTCACCTTTAATTCAGCAAACAGCCATTACTACCACTGTCACTGCCACATTTTAGAGAAACACATATTTCACACACAGAATTCCCGCACTATATCACGTTCTAACCAAGTCCGAGAAACACATATTATAATGAAGTAATTATTATATTAAAAATTAAGTGTCTTTCTAAGGAACGTCCGAGTGCCTCTGCGAGAAGTAAGATTTGTACTAAATTAACTAAAGTGTAACCTCTAGTCTCTTGATTAAACTGTACATCAACAATTCTGCGTGCACGATGCAATAACAACTTTTTTACAATACGGTCCCGCTATTTACATTGAGCGGTAGTTTTATCTTTAGTCGTAGAGGCGCTGTTAGTTGTTACCCGCGATGTGTTACATGGCAACCTGTCAGCCACCCTCTATATTTCGGGTCCCACGGAAATCACCGACACAGGTTTCGTCGACACAATTATCACCGACAATATTTCACCGACTCCAGATTTGACCGACAACGACTTTAGTCTACGACAGTATTATTCGATATTAACATCGTTTGACAACAACGTTAGTCGACTACATCTAATTCTTCTTATAGTGTAATAATTATATCTTCATACAAAAGTGAAAGTGTCGGTGTAGAATAATTAAAAGAAAAAAATGTCAGCACCATTTTTAGAAACGATGTTACTATCGGATAATACTGTCGTCAACTAAAATTGTTGTCGGTTAAATTCATCGACGGTCAAAGTCGTTGTCGGCCAAAGTTATTGTCGGTAAAAACTGTGTCGATGAAACCTGTGTCGGTGATTTCAGTCGGTGAGTTTAATGCCGTCGTAATAACATCAGAAATGAAGAAACACATATTCCAACGTAGAAATATAAAAATGTGACAATATCAAGAAACAAAAATGGAGTGTCTTTCTAAGGAACGTCCGAGTGCCTCTGCGAGAAGTAAGACTTGTACTAAATTAACTAAAGTGTAACCTCTAGTCTCTTGATTAAACTGTATGCCAACAATTCTGCGTGCAGGATGCAATAACAACTTTTTAACAATACGGTCCCGCTATTTACAAGGAGGGGTGGTTTTATTTTTAGCCGTAGAGGCGCTGTTAGATGTTACCGGCGATGTTTTACACGGCAACCTGTCAGCCACCCTCTATATTTCACATGCGTTTAATGCCGTCGTAATAACATCAGAAATGAAGAATAACGATCACCGTCGGCCATAAAAGTTCCTTTCGAGTTCGAGACATCATAGAGCCCGGTCGAACCCATTGTCTCATATCTGTTAACCGTATCGGGGGAAAAAACCGCAGAAGGGCTAGGTTCTCAGGATCCTTAGCCAGGACCCTTGGCTCCGCCAAGGTCCCAGTTGCCGCGGTCGGCTGTCGTCCATAGGGAAACGTGAAACGCGGAGAGAAAGAGAGAAAGAGAGAGCCTGTCTCGGAATTCTTCTTCCCCTCTCTCTTCTCCCCGACCCTGTACCCTTCTCCGTCTCCCAAACCCCTCGGCTCGTATCCTTCCATCCCTCTGGAGGATTCTTTTGTTTCCCGCCGCGGAACTCCAGTCGAGATCCTATCTGACGTAAATAATTATCCTGGATCCCGGCAGATGCCGCGTTCGACCGAACCTCCGTGCTCGAACCTTGGGATTTTCATTTGAATCCCGAGTTCCGTTCCACGAGATCGATCCTGCGCTACCAAATATTCTGGATTGCTGGCATCGCTCTCTCTGGTACTCTCTTCAAGGATATTCTTCGACGTTCTACCCCCTCCGCGTTGTTCAGCGAATTTGCGAACGTGTGCACGTCGAATAAACATAGTTTCTACATTTCTTCTCACTGCATTCTCCAGAACAGTTGCAAACAACAATAGGATCATTTATACGAAATTTCAAGAACGTACCACACGCTGTTAACAGTAAAGTTCCAGATTTCTTATTTTACGATTATTGATATATTAAAATTAATTTTATAAAGGGGCTCTTAGAAGATCAATAATATTGTCGATACGCCTATCAATAATATTGACGAGGCGCATTAACAGGGCATATGCACTAGCATATTGCATTAGCAGGGGTTCGATGCATTGTCATATTGTTAGCATCAATATTATTGTCAACCTACATTGACAATATTATTGATCGGAGCACATATTACAATTTTTAGTGGAGCACATATTACAATCGAAGCAAAGTCTAAATAAAATCAATCTTATCATTTTTATAAGGGAACATGCACCAGTTACTTTTAAGGCTCGGTAGATTTAGTGTTAAACACATTCAAACACGTATGTAATTAATACACTGCGGATTTCGATGAAGAATAAAAATATTCCGCAACGATTGTGAGAAGCAGTAGTTAAATGAAAATTCATCCCGTTTCTTAATAGTCTTTGTACGTTGAAAACAACGTAACAATATTCTTACATTTTTCATAGTTCACCCAGTTAATTTCTTCATAAATGCATAATTATAAATTATTAAAAATAGAAAATTAAAAATTTTATTCGCAATTTGGGACATTGAAATATATTTTTAAAACATCTCTAAAAATATGTGAATCTTTTATTTCGAACTTTAGCAGAGTTTTCTAGTTTTTTTTTGTCAAATTTTATACCTTTCCAAGAAAGTGTTTTGATTTATAAGAAATAGTTAAAAGTCAAAATAGATGACAGACATTGCAGAATTGCAAAACAAATTTTCATTTATTATTTTAAAAATAATTTATTCGACATTGTTTGAGAATAATTATTTTTTACTGCTACGGTATTCGTCCATAAAGGGTTGAACCGACTCTGAACACAAAATCCTTTCAAAGATAATAGAACGTTATTCGTGCAGAATATCATAATACGCTGAAAATGATAAGTACTTGATATTTTATCACAGAAAATTGTAGTACAAATTCCATTTATAATTTCGTACAGGCACTCGCAACCCCCAATCATTTTTTTCCTCGGCTGTTTCACCCGTAAGAAATTCTCACTGATTGTAAGCGTGCGAACCCTTCGAGCCGATCCGTGGAAAAAACTAATTTTTACAACAGTAATTTCCAGCGGTAATACTTTAAGGTCTCCATTTTTTTCGCGCAGATGCTCGATTTGGTATTGTTATCAGAGAGACGATCGTTTCGATCGGAGCGTAAATGAACTGGGTACGATTTTATGGCCGCGGTTTATTGAGCTGCTGTTTACATTTTCTTTTTAAACTGTGTGTTTCTTCCAGGGGTGTAGGTCGAGAGAGGCGATGATTTCTGGAACGTATTACACTTGTGGATTGTTTCAGGTTGAGTGGGAATGGCAGTCTTAATCGTGACAGCGAGTGGGGAACATCACATTTCGAAAGAATATTTGATTTGGAATTGTTTGCTATTACTAAGAGTAATAAAAATTATTCTTATATTTTATAAATTCAGTGTTTATTTTAGTTCGATTTAGAAAAGACAAGTACAATACATATAACATGTTTGCTTGGAAACTTTTTAATAGACTATCTCGGAAACAATTAAGAAATTTCAGAATGCTATTCGTCAATTAATTCAATGTATTTATTCAATGGCAAATTTTTCTATGCATTAATATTTAGTTTATCTTGAGAATAACCAGACGAATTGAATGATAATGTGATATTACAAGGAGAGTGGTTAACAAAGTGTTAGTCGGCTGTATCTTCCTCGAGGGCTGTATCGCTTGAAAAAAGTCGAAGGTAACGCATAACGAATTTCACATAAATTGCCGAGATAATTTCCCAAGTTGTTGCTCGAGGGCCCGCTCGTTCCCGATCCGATAAACAAATTACACGGCAAACGACGCGTCGCCTGTTCCGCGCAAGAAGAGAGAGTCTAATTTCACCCCAGGCGGAGCAATTTTCAGTGTTTCACTCGCGACACACGTACCACGCCTCTGGCCCTATTGTCTATCGCACTGTAGGCAATTTGTCCTCGGAAACGCTGTCACGATTAAACCCAAGGAAACCAGTTTTCGTCCTGCTGCCGCTACGGATCAATCGGACAAATCGACACATTTTTATGGGGATCCCTCAAGATGGACGCTGCGACGACCGGTGAGTCCAAAAGCTGCTTCTTTTATATTCTCTTAATCAAACTACCAATCGTTATACATACTTGTGACTTACAAGTCCTATAAAATGTCACACACACCTACGTATATCTCAATAATCAAGTGTTTCTTAGATAATTGAGCCGTTTAATGCAAAACTGATGTAATCCAATATTTATTTAGTTCTTACTGTTTTAAACAGAGTGGTTTATTTAGCAAGTACAATATTGTTACATATGCAGCTTACGATTAAGTCTCGAGGATTTAATCGTCCTTATATCTATAGAATAATTGTTATATAATTTTATCGTGGCTTGCATAAGACGAACGTAACATCCTTTGTTTCATAGAATTACTTAACATTATTGTGTTTCATTATTGTGTTTAAACAGTATTGTGTTTAAACGGTATTGTGTTACATAGAACTGTCACGTAATTCTTGCACGATTTTTGCATTAAACGGCTGAATTATAAATTGATTTAACCCTTAATCTCGCGGGTACTGTCTATGAGACACTTAAGTGGTGCAAAACTGTTTTATCCCCATTGTATCACTTTTATAACACTTTTTACTATAAAGGATAGTTATGATAAAAATTTATAAAGCAATAGTGCTAAAGTGACAATATTGTCAGTGATTATTGGTAAAACCAGCGTTATTAACGTTCTCGTTATTCACTATAGCCTATAATGTGCATTATGTTGTACATTTCCTAATAAAATAAAATAAATAAAAGCGATTACATATTTGTAGAACGTTAGCATTGATACGGGGCTTAAATGCACACAGCGAAGTATCTAAAACTGCATAAAGATGTGCAATTTATCGCAAACGATGTTTTTTGTAAAAATTAAAGAACCCAAAGAGATTTTGATGCACAAAGCTGCCTCGTCATTTAGAGATTCGTCGATTTAGCCGTAGGAATTCGCTGGAACACATTTCCACATTCCGTGCGCTTTTACGCGCGCGTTGGTTTGCGCGGCGCATCTTTTTTCGCGCGTTAACATCCCGAGGAATGCTAATTCTGGATGAGCGGTGCTCGTAAAGCTGCTTTTAAGTGTATCGGGCCGAGTCGGGTCCCGGTTTTACCGCGAACGTTCCACGATTTGATTCATAGCCCAACCGTTGACCCGTAAATTACTCGGGGCCGTTTCGGGGACTGTTCTTCCCGATCGCCGATAATTTATCGAACACGCGGCGCGAACGATCGACCTCGTTTTCGCGCGACACTTCTGCCGATCCTCTGTACATACGTACTGTGTACCTCGTTCTCGCCATGGATCCGGAATCGCGTAGCTCCCTCCGGCTCTTGATTTACGATCATGATCGATCGTTGAACGCGTGGGGAACACAATCTACCCGCACCGTGCTGTCACTGGATTCCTCGATCCACTATTTTCTGCTATCGCGAGACGGAAGTGTTGCTCCCCGGCGCGACTGTTCCGCGACATTTGTTGCACAGGCCCTGCGTTTCTTGGGCCAGTTGGGTCCCATGCGGCGAGAACGGGATTTTAGAGTCTTCGTGGCGTACAGGAACTCCGTGGACCCGCTGTGTATTTTACTTATACGAGCGTAAACATATCTCGTCTTTTCGGACAATGGAGAAAACGTTCATTCATAAGAGAATTGACACGAAGTATATTTCTAAAAAAAGTATATAATGTCATTTATAACCAGAGGTTGGCATTATTTGGCGAAACAAATATTTCAGATTTTATTTTGCTTACAGAAAATAGTATTTTAAATAAGATATACAATTTCGAAAATAAAATATTTCTATTTGAACAATCTGAACGTCAAAATAAAATATTTCTATTTCAACAATTTGATCCACAAAATAAAATATTTCTATTTTAACAATCTGAAACACGAAATAAAATACTTTACTTTTCGTCGTTGTTATAATACCCTGAGAAACCGCATAAACATACAGTCTATCTTATCGTTAAGAAACGACTTACACTCATAAATGTATCGAATTCGAGCCATTATTTTCAGCAATATTTAAAATCAAAATTGAAAATAACGACAAAATACAAATATTTTCAATATTCTTCAAATAAAATACTATTTTCAAAAATTACTGCCTCAAATAAATTATTTTATTTTTAAAAATTGCTGCATCAAATAAAATATTTTATTTTTGAAGTTGTAAACATACTTTAAAATAAATGGGATTATTTATTATTTACTATTTAAAATACTATTTTCCCCAGCTCTGTTTATAACTGATGTACATGACAAGTAACCGAGTATACAAATAACAACAAATTATTTTACATTCCTAATGTAATTTTCAAATGACTTGTGTCACTTTTCTTACGAATGAACGATGTATTCATCACACGCATTGTCGCCATTTACTTTACAATAAATTCTCAAAATATTTCAACTATCCACGGTACTCGAGATTTAATTCCCTCTGGAAAATGAGAAAATTTTCAAAAATCAAATATCAAATTTTATACAGTTCTAGTATAATTTAGATACAGTTCTTCATAGAAAAAGTGTATAATCAACAATTCAATTTAATATATCGAAGGACTGGAATTCCCAAAATGTTTCAACTATTCACGGTACTCTTGATTTAATTCCTTGCGATACAGTTCTTCGAAGAAAAAGTGAAATCATGAATTCAATTTGATATATCGAAGAAAAATTCGGAAGAGCTAGAACATTTGGGAACTGGAATTCCCAAAATGTTTCAATTATTCACGGTACTCCTGATTTAATTCCTTACGATACGATTCTTCAAAGAAAAAGTGTAATCAAGAATTCAATTTAATACATCGAAGAAAAATTCAGAAGAGTTAGAACATTTGGGAACTGGAATTCCCAAAATGTTTCAATTATTCACGGTACTCCTGATTTAATTCCTTACGATACGGTTCTTCAAAGAAAAAGTGTAATCAAGAATTCAATTTGATTTATCGAAGGAAAATTCAGAAGAGGGACAGCCAAAGAACATATTTTCCCGATTAATTCACTTCTTTTATTTTCGTAAGAACGAGTCGACCGTAACGCGAATACCTACATACTTGTTCACATAGCTCGTACCAGATAATAACGAGTGGATACCGATCGGATACTGTTTTATCGCCGACAGATGCTCAGTCCGAGACTCGAAAGTTCTGTTGGTAATGACTAGTGCGATGTGTAATGGCTGGTTGGTTCGCTTGTTCCACGGTGCGTTTCTTCCTCTATTTTCTTGCGGCTTCTCTGAGACGTGTGTTCGGATATACTCACGACAGTACACGAGAACCCGATTATTTTTGTTGACACCCTTCCATGATCGTCAACCCTTAAGTCGCGGTGCGTTCGTATCGGTCTATTTTTCGTTACAGATATTTATTAAACATTTTTATTTTTCATCTTTCAGTCCGAGAACGTAAAAAATTAATTACGGGTTGACGTAGGCTGCCTCGTTGGACGAAGATTTAAAGCTTTCTTATTCGCTCAAGTACCAAATTAATTTCTTTCCTAACTATGTATAGTGATTGCTATGCGTGCTTATACATTGAATTTTTGCGAATACTTGTTTTCTTTTTATTCTCCTAATGCGTCAGTGTTTCCAATGACGAAACATCTAAAGTAACTTGGAAGTGTGTCTATTTTTAATCAAGAGTGCAGAAATAACACTAGAGACTCGTTTTAAAATTTTTGTAATTGTTGAAGCAGTTGAAACTACGTACTCGTTAATACACTGCAAATCTTGTACGTATAATTACTACTTTTCTTGAGGATTTTAGTGAGTTAAAAGTAAAATATTTTTAATCAAGAGTGCAGAAATAACACTAGAGACCGGTTTTAAAATTTTTGTAATTGTTCAAACAGTTGAGATTTCGTACATGCGAGTAGACTGTAAATCTTTATGCAAGAGTGCAAGAGTTAGATGTATCAGATGATTGCATAAGTTAAAGAATAAAAGAAATTATATACACAGTGGGTGTACAAAGTATTCGTACACCCTTTAAAACAGAATAACTTTTTTATAATTGTACCAAACAACCTGACATTTTATAATTAATTAGAAGCATTGGTTTACGAAACTATATGCAAAAAAGATTGTCTAAAAATTACAATTTACAAGATTACATGCAAAAATAAGTAGGTATTTTTCAAAACATTTTTATTTGGGCCCTTAAAGAAAATTTAAAATATATGTTTTGTAGATCTATAGTAGTTACACGCATGCTGAAAATTTATTTACAATTATAGTAGAGAATGGTGACTATATAATTAATGAATAAAGCTGTATTTTTTAAAATTTAAGCATGGAATTTTATTTTCAAATTATGCGCGAACTTATGCAATCATCTAATATGTTTGCTTCTTTTCTTGAGGATTTTAGTGAGTTAATGATAAAATAACACACACAGCATCCTAAAATTCTTGTTAAATTTGTATAGCTATTGGAGATTTCTTCTAGAAAATTCGAACCATTGCATCCGTTAAATAAATGGTAGTCCAAAGGCTTGAACGACTTGGTTTCAATGAAACTACCAATATGTTAGGATATTCAACGATAGCTTTGCACCCCTCTATCTTTTTGTTCGTGGAACCGAGGACCTTCAGGTGCAAACTTCTGAGTTTCGCACGTAGCTGGCCTTTTAGCGGGCGTCGACTAATTAACGCGAGCTGCGCTCGCCGACTTTGACAGTCGCTGGTATTGTTAGCTCGGCCGCAACGATAATTACGTGGTCCGTAACGATCCGCACAGGCCGGCCATTTATCGTTTCAACGCGGATTTTCGCTTTTCTTTCGACTGACCGTTCCCGGTACCATTTCTGTCTTCTGTGTTCCTCCGTGAACACTGTAACGAACCGTTCCGAGCAGCTAGCTCAATTCTCACCCCGGATGCAATTGTTCCGGGAAAATCGACCGAACCAACGAGCAGAAAGTTCGTTCAATAGCCAATGGGAACGTGACGGTAAATTATTCGGTTTAGCTTCGATGATTGAATCGACGTCGCAGCTTCTGGGAACGCGAAATAAATATTCACGAGGTTCTCGAAAACCGATCGAAGAAAATTGCGTTTTTGCAAATCTTTTTCTTCATGTTCCTACTTCTCTTTCAATAAAAAATTAAGGCAAGGAAACTATGTATTTTGTATAAAGATTCGAAGTCCATATATTTATTAGTAGGGAAAATCGGGAACCAACGAGCAGAAAGTTCGGTAGCCAATGGGAACGTGACGGTAAATTATTCGGTTTAGCTGCGATGATTGAATCGACGTTGCAGATTCTGGAAACGCAAAATGGATATTCACGAGGTTCTCGAAAACCGATCGGAGAAAATTGCGTTTTGACAAATCTATTTCTTCATGTTCCTACTTTCCTTTCAATGAAAAATTAAGACAAGGAAACTATGTATTTTGCATAAAAATTCGAGGTTCATATATTTATTAATAAACTTGCGGATCTTTATGCAATTATGGCTTTTGAAAATTTTCAGAAATATGCTAGGTTATAAAATACGACAGAATTTAGTACGATTTTAATATATTTCAGATCTTAAAAGGCTACTACCACGGAAAAGAAGATTCTATTTGATTCGAGTTTCTGAAAATTCGTCTAGAAAAATTACAAATTGCATAAACATCCGCAGTTTATTTATTGGTAATCGAAATGTCAATATTCGTGAAAGTGAAAAATATTTTAGGAGGAAACGGTAAAAATATTACACAGGGTGGGTCATGCACATAATCTGAGCGCATTAAACATCTCGCGTGTTCTTGGTAATGAGAACGATTCCTTCTCAAGGTCACATCTACCAATGTTTCTTTTTTTGTGGGATTACGTCTTTGTTACTTCAAAGTGATAGATAAGATCAAAACGAATTTAACGATCCGTAACATCATGATCTTCTTATAACCTTGACTACCACGAATAATATTATATCTTTATTATACCAATTTCCATTCTTTGTACACAACAATATAGAATTCCACATTAAAAAACATTGATAACCTTGAGATGTCTAAAAACGTAACATTGAGAAATTTGTTCTGTTTTCCACAATATTTGTCCCCTAAAATTCAAATTATGTTTAACTCTTATTCTGTAACACTGTATAAGCAAGATATTTCATGTTCTCAAATACACTCTGCTTAAAAAAATGGTTCTAATACAAACGAACGAAATCGTAAGACGAATCAAACGCAGCCGCGATGAAAGGCGACCGTACATTAGACTGTTTGGACGGCTGCGAGTTCAACGAAAGCTACGAATGCTGCTGACGTTCTGTATCCATGAGTCTCACGTATCGCTCACGGTGAAACAATCACGCTGTAACCGCTTTTCACCGGTAATCGACGTGATCGCCATTGCCGAGCTTTGCAAACTGTAAATAAAACGTTCGGCGTGCTTGTGCAAAATAAACCTAGCTACCCAAGTGTTTCGAAGAACGAATATATTCGTCACAGTGGGCCGATTATTTTCAGATTAAAAATTCAGATACATACTGATTCTTTGAACTAATTAAATCGGTCACTAATAAACTACAGATTGAATTTATGACGTACGTAAATTTATATAAAACGGAACAAAACGTTCACGTTAACAAAACATTTATGACAAATTTAAATACCACCATTTAGCTATTGATTAGCACGGATAGACAATCATTTTTTTCTGAGGAACATAGCATCAAAATGTTAAACGATCTTACTGCTTCTCTTCGAATTCTTGAACACAAAGAGAATAAAAGAGACTGACGTACCAGTAAGTAATGTTTTAAGGCGGTAGACTCTCGTTTCCTAGCTGCTAAGGGTGCGGGATTCGCGTTCTGATTTCTCGATAATACAAAAATGGGGTTTTTCAGTAGTACAAAACGCTAGATAAAAGATCAAAAGTCCTATTTTTTCGTTTACGAGGCGTAATTTGCATTATTCGAAAGCATGCAACTGCGCATGTAGTAGCTCGTTCGGAAAGTAATTTCATTTTCGTGTAGAAATGGCATTTCTACTATTTGCTATTACTACACTGCGGATGTTTATGCAATTTTCAATTTTTGTACACAAATTTTAAGAAAGTGGTACCAAATAGGATCCTATTTTCATTGGTAACAACATTTGTAGGTCCAAAATAAATAAAAATCGTACTAAGTTCTGTTGAATTTGATACCCCAGCAGTTTAAAAAAATTTTTAGAAACCATAAATGCATAAAGATCCGCAGTCTAGTTATTACTTAACCTTATATCTTGACAGCAGACATTTCAAGTAATTGAATTACATTGTCGTTCAGTCATATTGTAATTTATAATTCAGACGTTCATTCAATTAAATTACGATGTAATTCGTAATTGCAATTGGAGAACAATTATAAAATACTTTCTAATTAAAGTACGTTAATTACGAATTACGAGGACAAGGAAGAGAAAATACATAAAAATATATCGCACTTCTTCAAAGTTCTGGGCTATAATTTGGAAAGGTGTATTTTAATTATATTGTACTTCGATTACACATTTGATTCAAATAATTAGTAATTGATTTAATTGAAAGGTTTGAATTATGTAATTCAGTTACAAAGTAGTTGAATTACTATATAAATGAAATACAATGTAATTCAATCGTGTAATTGAATTACAATGTGATCGAATTACAATGTGATCGAATTGCAATGTGATCGAATTGCAATGTGATCGAATTGCAATGTGATCGAATTGCCTTGTGATCGAATTGCCTTGTGATCGAATTGCCTTGTGATCGAATTGCAATGTGATCGAATTGCAGTGTAATCGAATTGCAGTGTAATCGAATTGCAGTGT
>CM052194.1:14103197-14118842 GCA_028455805.1 Lasioglossum figueresi
AAGTCTAATAAGGTGAACAATGAAAATTATTGGGGAAACAAAGTGAAGCAGGTAAATCCATTATTGTGTTTGGCTCTTTCCTTGCTAGTGGATAGAATAATGTAGATGAGATTCTTTAAAAAAATTTTTTTATAGAAAAAACAATCTTTGAAAAAACTTCCTTTATAGATTTGCTCGAATTGAATTAGAAAATAGTTATGTAAGTCTAAGATGAACAATGAAAATTATTGGAGAAACAAAGTGAAGCAGGTAAATCCATTTTTGTGTTTGGCTCTTTCCACGCTAGTGGATAGAATAATGTATATGAATCCTTAGAAAGACTTTTTATGGCATAAACAATCATTGAAAATACTTCCCTTGTAGATTTGCTCGAATTGAATTAGAAAATAGCTATGAAAGTCTAAGATGAACAATGAAAATTATTGGAGAAACAAAGTGAAGCAGGTAAATCCATTTTTGTGTTTGGCTCTTTCCTTGCTAGTGGATAGAATAATGTAGATGAAATTCTTTAGAATGATTTTTTGCAAGCTAAACAATCCTTGAAAATACTTCCCTTATAGATTTGCTCGAATTGAATTAGAAAATAGTTATGAAAGTCTAAGATGAACAATGAAAATTATTGGAGATTATTATTTAAAATTTTTTACAGGATAAAAAATCCTTGAAAATTCGTCCCTTATAGATTTGCTCGAATTGAACTGGAAGTAACTATGAAAGTCTCAGATGAACAATGAAAATTATTGGGGAAACAAAGTGAAGGACACATGTGAAATTAAATAAATTCATTTTTGACTGCATAGTGATTTTTGAGGCTAGAGTAACGGAATAAAGGTTGATACAGGTCTGCAGACAGTTTATGACGAAACTCCGAATAAAGGGTTCGGTCAGCCGTCGAAGAAACGATGAAATATGGCGTACGCCAGGATTTATACTACCTCGCTGCGGTTGCATAAATGCCGCGAAAACTATGATTTAGCAGAGGGATGAAATTATGCGGGACACACAGGTTTTAATATGTCAACATTCTTCAAGGTTTTCTATGGAACTAAGTTTCGTACAAGAAGTATTCAAATCTTGAGACAAGTTAGGTGCTTAATGTCAACTTAAAATGATAAATTTTACCATAAATTATAGTACTTAATTTATTTTTGGGCAGGGAATTAAATGTTAATTGAGTACTATAACTAATACACTGCGAACTTTATGCATTTATGACAAAAATGGATGGATGTAATTTAAAACAGTAAAAACATTAAGACAATTTATAAATAGTTAAAGATAGAAAGAAATTTTTTGATGGTTTCTATGTCTTGTATTTACCGAAGAAAATTTTTATATTGCATAAAGATCCGCAGTCTAATGATAACAATGCACGGCCAGGATTGTCTTAATTTTAACGTGGCATTGCGAAACGAATGATGCACGTGCAACGACGCTGAGAAGCAACATAAAGTTCCCATCAAGCGTTACAACGAGAGACTCGCGTGCGCGAAATTCGATCAGCGGTCAAGAACATCCAAGTACACATGCGTCGCGAAACCACTCACGCGCGTGATTAAAATTAATCGCACGCACAACGACACGCGATCCGTTTGCCTCCACGCTCCAACTTGTGTGATCGTAAAATATGTCGCGCGGTTTCTATGTAACTTTCGACACTTCGCAGATCCGTTCTCAGGCTGCAATCAGACAAACATTCATGCAATCATCGATACGTCCAGAACATCGTCAATTCTTTTGTCTGCTAACAGTCCTAGTTCATTGTTTTAGAAATTAATTCTCTATTACTTGCAATCGAATAACATTATATTTTATTCGTTCATGTAACTGCGTAAACTCTGCAATTTAGTTAGGAACATAATTCGACCATAGTGCGTTACTCGTATGAAAACAGAGCTTAACATTCACTCGATAAATGCACAGCTTAGCTATGTTAGTAGGTGCTAAGAGTTCATCGAGCAAAGTCCTTGGATGTTTACCGCTAGTCTTTTTGACGAAGAGGTTTCATCGCGGTGCGTAGTCGACGAATTAAGTAAAATCAAATATTGAGTCCTTGAAACTTTCTTCGAAAAAAGTTGAGCTTACATAATCCCACAAATTAAGATGTTCAAATCCTAAGTTGAGTCAAAATTCCACGTTTCCCGTGAAGAGAGGCTCTCGAGAATCGATCGCGCGAAATACGTTCCGATAAACGGGCGGTGTGTGTTGAAATCGTCGAGCACGTCGGTGGAGAACAGCCGGCGCATGCCGAGGGAACAATTATAAAATGGCGAGTATTGCCTAATCGCCGATCGTTCTGGCGCGTTCCCGGACAATTGTACGCCTAAGCAGCAAGCGTAGAACCGGGTCTGATGTGGGCGAACTCGGCTAGACACTCGGAGACACCTCTCCCAGGAGAGTTGAGTCAGCGGTTCCTGACGCGAGACTGATCCGCTGCGCAGCGACTCCTGTGTCCTCGGTTCATCGTGATAACCTGCTTCATAAGACAGAAACAAAATAATAAAACACTTCACGTACACTAGCTCCCGTAATTGATCGCTGCACTGCGGATTATGTCCGTCTATAACGACACTGTGAAGACATTAGAGGAATTTCAGAACACAAGTACATATTTATTTCATTTTTGTTACTCATACTTCACTTAGGACATTTTTATTTCTTTTTTGTTCGTGACACTTCACTTAAAACATTTTTATTTCATTTTTGTTCCTGACACTTGACTTGGAACATTTTTATTTCACTTGTGTTCCTCACACTTGATTTGGAACATTTTTATTTCATATTTGTTCCTCGCACTTGACTTAGAACATTTTTATTTCACTTGTGTTCCTCACACTTGATTTGGAACATTATTATTTCATATTTGTTTCTTACAATTGACTTAGAACATTTTCGATTCATTTATGTTTCTCACACTTGACTTGGAACATTTTTATTTCATTTTTGTTTCTCACACTTGACTTACAACATTCTTATTTCATTTTTGTTCCATTTACTAGACTTAAAACATTTTTATTTCATTTTTGTTCCTCACGCTTGACTTAGAACATTTTTATTTCATTTTTGTTTCTTACACTTGACTTAGAACATTTTCGATTCATTTTTGTTTCTCACACTTGACTTGGAACATTTTTATTTCATTTTTGTTTCTCACACTTGACTTAGAACATTCTTATTTCATTTTTCTTCCATTCGCTAGACTTAAAACATTTTTATTCCATTTTTGTTTCTCACACTTGACTTGGAACATTTTTATTTCATTTTTGTTTCTCACACTTGACTTAGAACATTCTTATTTCATTTTTGTTCCTCACACTTGACTCAGAACATTCTTATTTCATTTTTGTTCCATTCACTAGACTTAAAACATTTTTATTTCATTTTTGTTCCTCACACTTGACTTGGAACATTTTTATTCCATTTTTGTTACATTCAATAGACTTAAAACATTTTTATTCATTTTTGTTCCTCACATTTGACTTGGAACATTTTAATTTCATTTGTGTTCCTCACACTTGACTTGGAACATTTTTATTTCATTTTTGTTCCTCACACTTGACTTCGAACATTTTTATTTCATTTTTGTTCCTGACACTTGACTCGGAACATTTTTATTTCATTTTTGTTCCTCACACTTGACTTAGAACATTTTTATTTCATTTTTGTTCCTGATTTTTGACTTGGAACATTTTTATTTCATTTCTGTTCCTCACACTTCACTTAGGATATTTTTATTTCATTCTTGTTCCTGACATTTGACTTGGAACATTTCTATTTCATTTTTGTTCCTCACGCTTGACTTAGAACATTTTTATTTCATTTCCGTTCCTCACACTTCACTTCAGACATTTTTATTTCGTTTGTGTTCCTCACACTTGACTTAGAACATTTTTATTCCATTTTCGTTCCAGTCACTCGATTTAAAACATTTTTATTTCATTTTTGTTCCAGTCACTTGACTTAAAACATTTTTATTTCATTTGTGTACCTCACATTTCATTTAGAACATATTTATTCTGCATGAAAATCCACAGTCTCTAGATCAGGAACATTTTAAATCAGAACACAGTATTAATCGACTATGAATTCTAAATGAGGTGTGGGTAGACACCGGTTCAAATTCGGCAGATCTCGCCTAATCCGACCGATTCCTCTCAGTAGACATTATTGACTCGTCACTGGAGAAATAGCAGCGACCTCGAGGGTTTCTCCGATCGCCTCCTTATTAATCATCCTCGCGACTCTAATCGGCCATGTTTCTTGCTTACGGTGATAATGAATGTTTTCACGCGTCTGCGTTACGCAAGCCCGCGATGCTTCCACCGATTCGGTAGAGGGCGAGAAATCGTCTAAGAAACTCCATAAATTTCAATGCGCGAACGCCGCCGCGCCGTATCTCGTTACATAAATAGCCAATTAGGCACGCGAGTGCGCGCGCGCAAGTTTCCGAGAGGATATCGTGCTCGTCGATCAATCCTCGTCGCGGAAACGCGATTTGAAAAATTTACGAACGACACTGGAGATTCGAGGCTCTTGCAACTCTGCATGAATTTTTACTATTTTAGGTAAAATAAAACTCATTTTCAACGGAGATAAAATAAGGTAAAATAAAACTCATTTTCAACGGTGGTAAAATAAGGTAAAATAAAACTCATTTTCAACGGAGACGAAAGGCTGATCGGTAGGGATGGGATTAAGTACCTCGCAAACAGGTTCGAAAATTGATTGATTCAATTCGAACTATATAAGTACTTCGAAAAACGGGTATAGTACTCCTAAGTATACTCGAACGTATGCCAGACAGTTTCGAACCTTTCACAAGTACTTTCGTAAACGGAAATAATACTTGCAAGTGCATATATTCGAATCTTGGCCGATCAGATTCGAAACTTTTATGAATACCTACTTGCAGTTCTGATTTCCAAGATTCGAGTAATACTTGTGAAAGATTCGATTCTATTCAACATCGAAGTACTTACAAGCATCTTTTCGAAACTTGCAAGTACTCATTCCGAGGTTCGATATGAGTTTGTATAAAATGCATACTTTTCAAATATAATCATTGAAACATTATTGCTTTTAAGTAGTAATCGAAACCCATGAAATGAAACTTGGTTGTTGAAATTGACTCGGATTCGTGAGTACATGTTGGACGTGATCCCGTCCCTACTGATCGGTATGACTCGAACGGGACAGGATAAGTCTTGTTTCTTGTCAAAGGACAGAAGCCTGAACGAAAGTTCAGTCGATCGAACTGAAACGCAAATGCTGCGCATTGTCCGCTTAACCTTTTCGCCGCGGAGGATCGGGAATATTATCAGACTCCATGTGCACCTATATCGTCGCATTCTGTCGGCGGCGTTGCTTCCCCATTGCATTCTCACGCCATGGATTTTGCAAGGGCATTCGCGTTCCTTGCGTGGTAGCCGCCGCCATTTTTAAACGTCCGCCGCGGGAACGCGCAAATAACCCGTTCTTACTCTACCATTGGTACCATCCAACTTGAAAATTTTGGTTACAATCAATAACTAGATGATCTTTATGCAAAATGAAAATGAATGAATAATATCAGTAAATCGAAAATTAAATTAGGTTTTCCATGAATGTATAAAATTCCCAATCTAATAATTCTATATTATTATTTCGTATCTGCCTACAGGAAAGTACAGGAAAAATTATGCATCTACGTAGATAAAATTAATTTCTGAAACCCACTGCTGCTTCTCCTCAAATTATATGAAATACGAACAAATTTTCAAACTGAGTTGCAAAGGATATTTCCCACAAGTATTTCCAATATGTGTGCGAGGGTTAACAATCTTCTGGGAACAGAAAAAGATACTCTTCTTCTCGAATTCGTGTGACCGAGCCTGGCTCAGTGCTAGCCTATCCACGAGAGACAAAAGTTGCAGATGTTGGGCTGCAAGGTTATACCTGCACATACCAACACGACCGTACGTTCGACTGACAGATTGAAATGACCGACGGGCCATTAATACTTGCTGTTATTCAGCATGCGAGGCTCTGGCACGAAGGGATCACGGGAACTTTATGGATATGATTGCTGTTTGCCCCGTAGCTACCCATGCACGTTCGTGCGTATGCACGGGTCGTTCCGAAAGCAACGCTTGAACCTTTTCGGTACGTGGAATACGTACAGCCTTCCGAGGTATTCTTGATTGCACCTTAATTTGTTCGACTTTTCCTTGAATAAATTTCATCTCGCTTTCGTAAAAATCCCCGTTATCTTATTGCAATTTCATTCGGTTAATTGCCTTCGCGAGGGAACAAAGTTTCTTGTACCGAGCCGCACGTGAAATGCAACGTACATATTTTATTTAATTCGTGATCGTACCTGCTACGATCCTGATACATAATTGGATAATGAATTTATTCGATTAATACTGCCTGTAATGTTTGCTCATACCACTCGAAGAAATATCGCTAAGGGTTGAAATTGATACTCCAAAACTGACATTATTTTTGCATCAAGTTAATACATAGAGATGAGAGACAGAAACAAATATGAGATCATCAGAGTATTAATTCGTTTGCAAACACGTCTGATAAATGGTTATTGGTATACTGTGGATCTTTAAAATTGATTTCATCCCTTAACGACTTTGTTACATTAAAAACAACATTACAATATTATTAGATTTTTCTAATCTCTTACTGATTTATATTTCACTTAACCAATTTCTCCATAAATGCATAAAGACCCACAGTCTAGTTATTAGTATAGTGATTCAACCTAGACGCTAGTTCAAACAAGGATACTCTTCTCCTATTATTGTTTAGAGTATTTATTAGGTAAACAAGTTAATTCGTGACTGTTCCCTTACAATTCGTAAATAATCTCCAATGAGTAAATTAATAAATTGAACCCTGCTTTGAAGTTCAGCTGTTCTGGGAAGAACCAGGATTTCACGGACCGAGATTTATGTGACCGAACGTATTTCATCGTGGAAGGATCAATTTCATCCGAGGCCAGCGTTTAAGAAAAATGTGCTAATACTGATACTTCATCAAGGATCTTCCATCCTGCGGTGGAAGAACCAAATTAGCGTAATTCTACCCTTAGTATCTACATTAATTCCTTTGATCGCCGCTTCTCGGACCTTGATCCTAAGCTCGTGCCGACCGTGTTGCGTCATGAATCTCTTCCGAACTTTCTGAGAGGCTACGGATAAAGGTTGGTCCAATGGATTGGGGTCATTCGAATTCGAACATTTTAATCTTTATCGTACTGTTCAACGCTGATTCTTTGAATATTTTTAAAAAAGGGAACAATTACGTTTTACCTCGACGGAGTACGTCATGAATCCTTTCCCAACTTTCTGAAAGCCTAGGGATAAAGATTGACTCAAGGGATCAGGGTCATTCGAATTCAAACATTTCAATCTTTATTGTGCCGTTCAACGCTGATTCTTTGAATATTTTGAATATTTCTTTTGAAAAAGGGGATAATCGCATTTCACCTCGATGGAGTGTTGCGTCATGTATCTTTTCCGAACTTTCCGAAAGCCTGCGAGAAAAGATTAACCCAATGAATCGGGGTCATTCGAATTCGAACATTTTAATCTTTATCGTAATGTTTAACGCTGATTCTTTGAATGATTGCAAATTTCTTTTGAAAAAGGGAAAAATCGCGGTTTACCTCGATGGAGTCCGTCATGAATCTTTACCGAACTTTCTCAGAGGCTGCAGATACAGATTGACCCAATAGATCGGAGTCATTTGAATTCGAACATTTTAATCTCTATCGTAATGGTCAACGCTGATTCTTTGAATATCGAAAATTTCTTTTCAAAAAGGGAAAAATCGCGTTTTACCTCGATGAAGTGTTCCGTCATGAATCAGTTCCGAACTTACTGAAAGTCTACGGATAAAGATTAACCCAATGGATCGGGATCATTCGAATTCGAACATTTTAATCTTTATTCGTAATATTCAACGCTGATTCTGTGAATATTGTGATAAAAGGGAAAAATCGCGTTTTACCTCGACTTTTCGATCTTTCTGAAAGTCTATGGATAAAAAGATTGACCCAATGGATCGGAGTCATTCGAATTCGAACATTTTAATCTCTATCGTTATGTTCAACGCCGATTCTTTGATTGCTCGAAAATTTCTTTTTAAAAAGGGAAAAATCGCGTATTACCTCGATGGAGTGTTCCGTCATGAATCTTTTCCGAACATACTGAAAGCCTACGGATAAAGATTAACCCAATGGATCGGGGTCATTCGAATTCGAACATTTTTAACCTCTATCGTAATGTTCAACGCTGATTCTATGATTGCTCGAAAATTTCTTTTGAAACTGGGAAAAATCTCGTTTTACCTCGACGGAGTGTTGCGTCATGAATCTTTTCCAAATTTTCTGAAAGCCTACGGATAAAGATTAACGCAATGGATCGGGGTCATTCGAATTCGAACATTTTTAATCTCTATCGTAATGTTTAACGCTGTTTCTTTGAATGCTCGAAAATTTCTTTTGAAAAATGTGAAAATCCTTCCGCCTCGATGGAGGTATCTCTAGGCCCGTTTTCGAGGTAGCCGTGGCCTCGGAGCGAGGCGAGATAATCGGCAGGTTCGAGTTCTGGGTAGGTTCGCACCTCCCGTGCTCGGAGGAAGCGCCAGAGGCAGCAGGGATGGTCGGCTCTGTTTCCGCGCGCAATTTATCCGCGCTCCTTGCGAAATTCCCGGAGATAAGGGGCAACGGCGTGCCTCGATGCGGCACGTATCTCGCGCATATGCAGCCGCATCGAGCCCGAAGAAAAAGAGGGAACGCGACGCGCTGCGAGGAGAAAGGAGCGAAGCGGAGAGAGAGCGCGCGAGGAGTACGTGCGTGCTTGTACACGTTGGTTCGTGCGGAGCCATACGCACCGCGGGCAAAAATAAGGACAGAAATAGCGGCAATTACCGTCGGGCCGAGAGAGACGAGGATATTCATCATCCGAGGTCATTTGAATACCGCGGTGCCGAGAGGAGAACGAGACAGGCGGATCGACGAGCATCGCGAGGATCCTCTTTCGACGGAGGAAGACGCCGAACGTAGACGAGGGAACGAAGTATGAGAGACGAAGAGACGAACAGAGAAGGTTCTACGTGAGGCTGAACACAGGTAAACGGTCGTCGGCGGAGAGAGGAAGACGATCGGCCAGGTGAGAGGGAAAAGGGAGGCAGGAGAAGAACCGGTTGCCGAGGAGGTAAACACGCGAAGGTGATGTACCCTCCGTGCCTCTCTTCGTCACTACAAAGTGGTCGGGTTCCTCGGGGATTTCGAGTGACGTTCCCGAAAAGTCGGTAGCAGAGATCGGCCGAGAGCAGCGCGGAAAAGTGTTCCCGGAAGAGAAAATGGGAAAGACGTGTGCAAACAGAAGTCCAGGTGACCTATCTGCCAAATCTCCATTGGAAATAATCAAGGCGGGTTGTCGAGAAGATGAGCAAGTCGCGTGATGGATTTAATAGACGAAGGAACAGTCGATACGCGAGCGAAGGACGCGATGAGAAAAAATTACACGGATTCCTGGTTCGGATGGCAGGTGTACCAACTTGTTATTCGGCGATTCGGTTCTTGCGCGGGGCCTCCGGCCCAGAAGAAAGGCTAATGTTTTGATCCCGGCTGGACTTTACTCACCGCACGTCGTAATCTCGAGACGTATGCTGACTTTTGCTCCGGTTAATTCCCAAAAAAATCCCGGGACCGGCTGTTTTTCGGCGCCCGGACCTGGTGAAAGTAGCTAGCTCGCTGATTTTTAAACTGCCCTCGCGGCTTTCCCATAAAAAGCCGCTCCGCCGTGATTCAGCGTTGCACCGGCGAACATGTGTCAAGAAATTGGCCGGATCGCTGGAAAAAAGCGATCGGCCGGGCCCATCTGGGGGTCGGGTGGAGGGAGGACGGGGACCCCGCCCGAACCAGAACGCACCAACCGCGGCGATCGCGCGCGGAAAAAACGCAACAATCGAATCGATCGACGATAGTCCCGCGCGTTTCGTTGTTATTCGACGCGGCCCGGTCAATTATCCTGCCGTTACACGCGAATTGTTACCGCGGTCGTCCACTGGCCTCTGGCTTGGTGCATCGGTGCAATTTGTCTTGTGCAATATCATGGTCGTTTCACGATTGACGTGGTCGCTTTAAGGATTATTAATAACTGAACTTGGTTTTATGTTATTTCCTGCGATTTCAATCGTGTCAATATTTTATTCATGTTCACGTGTTTTATTTTGACATTTATCGTCTGATGCACAAAAACATAGAAGGTGACCTTTCATTTTTTTTAATGATAATTAATGGAATTATTTGGTTTTACGTTATTTTCTGCATTTTCCATAAATCGTCACTATTTTTGGCAATTATATCGTGTAGCATTACGTTATTTTTAAGGCTTTACAGACCAACAATATTTTGTTCATGTTCACGTGTTTTATTTTGACATTTACCGTCTGATGCACAAAAACATTGAAGGTGACCTTTCATTTTTTTAATTATAATTAATTGAATTATTTGGTTTTACGTTATGTTCTGCATTTTCCAAAAATCGTCACTATTTTTGGCAATTATATCGTGTAGCATTACGTTATTTTTAAGGCTTTAAAGGCCATCAATATTTTGTTCATGTTCACGTGTTTTATTTTGACGTTTACCATCTGATGCACAAGAACATTGATGGTGACCTTTCATTTTTTAATGATAATTAATTGAATTACTTGGTTTTATGTTATTTTCTGCATTATCCAAACATCGTCACTATTTTTGGCAATTATATCGTGTAGCATTACGTTATTTTTAAGGCTTTAAAGGCCATCAATATTTTGTTCATGTTCACGTGTTTTATTTCGACGTTTACTATCCGATAACCTTGGTTGATAACTCCGGTGACCTTTCATTCTTTTCGATGATAATTAATTGAATTACTTGGTTTTATGTTGTTTTCTGCATTTTCCAAACATCAGGTTATTGTAAGGTCATCAATATTTTGTTCATGTTCGCGTGTTTTAATTTGATGTCTACGTTTTTGACGTTTACAAACTGATGAACAAAAACATTGATGGTGACTTTCGAAATTAATTTAAAAAGAAAACACATAGAAAAAAAATCAAATGTCATCACCGTGAAGGTTCGCTGAAATCGTAACATCGATGACAAAAGAGATTTTGATCGGTCCACTAATAGCGAAATAATTGAGGTTGTCACGTTAGGTGGTCCATGCTGTACAAAGAAGATTTATCATCACGTTTCTGTGTTTCACCTTTCGAAACTACAAAAGAAAGTCTAAGACTACGGATTAGTATATTCTTAAATAATGTTTACAAAATAAGGGAAATCTTTCAGCACGATCAGTATTGGAGAAAGGAGTAAATGTGGCTCCTGTGTTTTTCAATTAACGCAGACAATTCTTATGTTGCATAAAAATCCGCAATCTACTTACGAGATGACTTAACAATATAATGTATGTCCGTCACAGTACAAAAAGTTGACCCGACTCGTTAACTGGCCAAAAAATGAAAAACTTTTGCAAGCGTATGATTTTACGCGCGTTGAATGCCACGGCGAAATCGCTTTATCAGCGTCCAATAACATAGAATGTTTATTGACACGTGTCAACGAGGTCTAGTTAAACACTTGCAGTCTTCCGCGGCGAGCCGTCACCGGCGGTTTTTGCCGCGTTTATGGCGGTCGCCGGAGTGGAGTGGGAGCCGCGGTGATTTTCAGAGGAATGCCAGCTATCATCGGCCGGCTTACACAAGTTCCGACGTTCCGAGTAATTTTTAATCCCCGAAGCAACGATACTGCTGGAGCTGATCCGCGGAATGCCGATTCCGCCGCGGTAATTGAAAGTAGTCGCGCTTCTTGCCGCGTCCACATTCCTAGGCTCCGACGTCCAATCCTCCTATCTAACGTTTCTCGAACTTACGGCCCGATTAGTCACGGAAGCTACCGGTAACAGTCGTAACCGAGAATCAAACCTGTCCTCGGGTACAACATCATTTTCGCTGAAATAGCGGACAGATGGTAATCTGCCATACGCGCGGTGCAGGCATCGGACCATTCGTTTCTACGTAATGCATTCCGCGTTGCGAAGAAACGCACGCTTTTCTAATTTTATCCCGGAGGCTTAAAATGCTGTGTAGCACTAACCAGTGCTGTTAATTACGTATTGCATAGAAATTGCATCGGTGTAATTAGTACTCGCGTTTAGAGTCGGGTTATTCAGATTTGTTTGTTCGTGTTTTCAGGGCAGTACAATTACATTATCTTTATTTTCGAATTCGATGTTTTCCATGCTGTTTCAACACGCTTCTGAAAAATTATAGAATTTTATTGCAAACCACTAGGGATGGGATCAAGTACCTCGCAAACAGGTTCGAACTTT
Source organism: Lasioglossum figueresi (assembly GCA_028455805.1). Classification (NCBI taxonomy): domain Eukaryota; kingdom Metazoa; phylum Arthropoda; class Insecta; order Hymenoptera; family Halictidae; genus Lasioglossum; species Lasioglossum figueresi. The sequence goes on from CM052194.1 coordinate 14,115,581, forward strand.
GACCGATTGAATTCGAACTCTCTATAAGTAATAAAATTGTTAATGCTTTCTGCGCAAGGGTTCGATCATTTGTTACTAATTTACAAAGCCATTTTGCAAATTACTAAAGTAATTCCGATGTTTCGATCTACATTTAGATCAAGGATTGATTGCGGATCTCTGTGCGAAATAAAAACTTTCCATCTTCCTTCCATCCGCAAGAAACTGGGATGAAATAAAGATTTAATTGAATATATACTGGAACCTTTAAATTCTTCTAATGTTTTTGCTTCTTTAAATTACACCACTCGTTTCTACCATAAATGAAGATAGTAATGTATCTGCAACAATCGCGTTTCTCATGAGCCTGGAATTGTGCACCAAAAATAAGAGAATCTCAAATGTGTTCTCAAAATAAATGAAGCCGATAGTTCGTCAAAATTTTTCGGAGGATTGAATAAAATTCGAAAATATGAACTCTTTGGGCTCGAAACAATTTGAATTCCAAAATCAAGACATTTCCTCTTCGACCCAGATCACTTTTATACTATAAAATCTTTTTTACATTCTGCGCATAAAATTGAACGTTTTTTCTCGTACAACGGTTGATCTGTTCACTATTTATCGAATACAGACGAATTTAAAAATATTTGAAAGTACGAATGAGTTCCTGATTCGAGAAAGTACGAATGAGTTCCTAGAATCGTACATGCTGGAACGGTATGCAAGGATTTATGCAAAAGTTGGAGACCCCGAGGCGCAAGTTTAAGTCGACGCAGGTGAGCACGAGCAGACCACGGAAAATTAAGAGTACAATGGTAGCGAAACGTTGCTAGCAACGGTCGTTCCGTTGAAGATAATCACGAAGAAAAGAGTTCGCAACCCGACAAATCCTTCTTTGCTGGTTTCGAGCCATGCGCCTCCCACGAATCGTCCCACGGTCGCCAATATTTGCGGAAACGGAAAGGTTCGGTAAACACGAGGAACCCGCCTCGTCTGCCAGCCTTGCGGCGAGTCAAAAAGATAAAGAGAAAGAGGAGAGTGAACAATGCCTCAACGAAATACAAGGAATCGATCGTGAATCGACGCGGAACGGGCACCGCGATGCTTCATTAGCTCGGCAAGATTTTAATGACCGATGTACCTCAGTTTCCACCTTGCAGATTCGAGCCTTGACTGGTTGCATTCGATGCCTCTATAAGAACTTCAGAAAATGAGAACAGCTCTTTCAAGTACACTGTAAGTGCCTCGATATATGAGAAAAAGATGTGCATGATATTTCCATGCGGACGTCCCCACTACCTCGAGTGTACTCATTGATTTTTCGGATATAATCGAGGGTCTACTTTATCATGCATTAAAAGAGTCAATGTGATTCAAATTGTACCGTGTTTGGTGTCGTTTCAATCAGAAAAATGTTTTCGACAGTTTTACACAGAGATCGTTAAAAATAACAAAGCTTTATCCGTCGATGGTTTGTTTAAAACCATTTGTATTTAAGAAATTTGCAGAAATTCTAGTTTTAAGACTGTAGATTAATATTTCCAGAGGAATATTAACACTTTACCCACCGGAAGCCTATTAATAAGATTTTCAATAATTATGCTGTACCAAAGGAAACCATAGAAATTTTCTTTTACATTGCAGTCTTAAATGAAGCTATTAGATGACGTTATTGATGGTGACTTGTTAGCTCGCAATGAAAATTGCTGTTGCTATTGAAGTTTCCATTAAAAAGTGTTTAGTTATGCACCATAGTTTTTTCAAGATCACGCAATAATCACCGGTCGGTAATGTGTTAATAACTTAGGTTGGGTACACGAGCATCGGGTTAACGCTAAACCTACCACCACCGATTCCAGATTGTTTATTCCACAATTAATGAAATTGTGAAGATACTTTCGCGGTAACCGATTAAATAAATATATTTCATAGCGCAGATGTTTTGATACGAACCGTGCGAAGTTCAAATAAATTCAATCTTATTATTTTTATAAGGCAACACGTACCGGTTACGTTTAAAGCTCGGTAGGTTTATTGATGGGAACAGTGAGAAAGTATTTTTTGGACGGTGCACTCACAGACGTCTGGTAGGCGTGAGCAGGCAAGTAACTGGGGGTTGAAAGGAGACCAAAAAATCCGGGCGAGCTCGCTGAACCCCGAGCAACCCTTCCGGAGGGACGAAAAAGTCTCACGATTTTTGCGCGCGACGTTCACGCAGACGGTCGTTCGATTTTCTACGCGGTGAACAATAGCTGGCGACGCTAGCAGCAAAGTAAAATGCGAAGCTCGGGACAAAGGGTGTATAGACAGAAGAGAGGAAGAACAAGAAGACGCGTTCGCAGCAGCGTGGCGAGTGTGGAAGACGGGAAAGGCGGGTGGTACGAACGAACGGAGAAAATAAAAGGACGATTGGCTCTCTCCGGACGGTGTTATCCTCGCGGCGCATCTTTTGCACGGTCCTGTAGCTCGGTCCACGCAGGTATATTCGGTCCGGGGCCCCGCGAGCCGTTGTAACTCACCGACGTATACGAAGGATTCATTACCGGCGGCGTCATGCGCCAAGACAGACTTCGAACGTGCAAATGGACTAAATAAATAATTCCGCCGCGGATTATTATTAACGAGTTCCTGGAACCGGCGCTCAATCTTTCCCGGTAAACCGCGTGCTCCCCGCTCGTCGATGGCCACTCGGTCGCGAGAATCCCTCCGGACAGATTTACGCCTGGCTCGCTCCGGCCTGACAGCGTTTTCGAAGGTTTCTCAATTTTTCTGAGCGACCACGTGCACGCGATACCACAATGTTCGAGGCTGTGCCAAAAAGTAATACTAATCACAATTTTTACTAAATATATGATATATAAAGTCGAATATGAAACTATACTATTTTCTGAATATTTACTCCATTAATTTGTTTTTTACAAGATACGTTTAGTATTAGGTACTTCAAACCCCACAAAACTGTTTTAAAACATTGACAATTCGTCCCTAGTTTTCATTTTAAATGTGCATCAACTTTCATTCGTGTTTCTAAAAAAGTACCACAAATAAAATTGATTATGAATGTTTACAAGATACGCTTAGTATTTATTACAGGGTCTCTCAACCCCTTTTTTTAAGATATTGACAATTCATCCCTAGTTTTCATATTAAATGTTCATCCACTTTGATTCGAGTTTTTAAAAAAGTATCACAAATAAAATTGGTTATGAATGTTTGCTCAATTAATCTTTGCAAGATACGCTTAGTATTTATTGTAGGGTCTTTCAAACCCCTCAAAACT
>CM052194.1:14118942-14131765 GCA_028455805.1 Lasioglossum figueresi
TTGATTGAATCTTGCACTTTGGAATCTTGAATTATACCTGTCGGCAATGTTTAACTTGTAATGTGTAATTGTCATGAATGGTAGAATAATAGATAGAGCTTCGAGTTGATTGAATATTGAACGCTTTGCAACTAACATCAATTAATTAAAAAGTTTGTATCTTGAAAAGTACTTGGCAGGAATTTTTAACTTGGTAGGAATGTTTAACTTGATATATATGTGTTATCATAAATAATATTATAGAATAATAAATATGACACATAGAACGGTAAAAAAAGTTAAGTAAACGTTGATTTCTAATAAATATTCTAACTATTAAAGTATTGCTCAATAATATCAATCACATTGCTCGTATATTTCTGATAGAGAGATTTGTGACTTCTAACAAACATTCTAACGATGGATGCATTGCTCAACAATATCATTCACGTTGCTCAACAATATCGTTCACATTGCTCGCATATTTCTGATAGGGACATTTCTCTACCATACCAACACATTTCAACCGGTTTCACGTACATGCCTCCAAAGAGTGTTTTGATATCCTGGGAGTCGGTCAGAGACACACGGTCCATCTGAAACGACCTTAGAAGTTCAACCTCGAACCTGGGGAATCTCCGGGGTCCTGGTAGCAAGGGATCGGTCGTAGCACATGTTTTTTCGGAGTGCAGATGCACCGCTTGCAACCCTCAGGTGTATACAGAGCCGAGGGGGATCATGCGTGGCGATGCATCGAGCATAGGGAAGCCGTTCCTCGTAGCGACAAAGGCCGGCACTGTGCCCCTTGCCCCTTGCCCCTTGCCCCTCGCCCCTCGTGCCTGTTCGTAGAGATACCTAGCCAGCCGCTCTACCTGGCTAGAGGAGCAAAGTAGAGAAACCGAGTGATCCACGAAGAAGGACTCTCTCGGTGTAGGAAAAGGAGGAGTAGTAGGAGGAGTAGGTAAAAGAAAGAGGAAGGCGAGAGAGAGCAGCACGTTGAAGAGAAGAGAGGTTGGCGAGTTCGGAGCCGAGGAGAGCAAGGAGAGGAGGGACGAGGAGAGAGAGAGAGAGAGAGGAAGCTAGGAGTTGTCTTCTGGTCGGTCGAGAGGGGTGGCAAGAGAGAGGCGAGGAAGTCTGACGGCGGCGAAGGAGAAGGTGGAGAGGCACTCCACTCCGGTGGTGGCGACTCCAGGTACCATCGGTGGTAGTGGTGGCTAGGTGGATAAGGTGGTGGTGGCGCGGCGGTACCGTGCGGTTGGTGGTGGTGGTAGAAAGGTGGAAAGGGAGAGGCCCGAAGGTGTACGAGAGGTGAGGAGAGACTGCTGCCCAGCGTGGACCTGTGCGTCGTTGCATGGCCGACCTGGAGACTCGCTCTCCGCAAGGTGAGACGCGCGGACCGAAGAGGAGGCCTCGAAAGATCGGCAGGAATTCTCGTGAAAGCCGCCTCTTCCTTTCTCGTGTGTGGATCGCCGGTCGGGCGCGTGCGTTCTTTCGTTCCTCCGTCGTCGTCGTTGAACGTACCCGTGGAATCGCGAGTGATCCGTGAAAGAAGAAGTCGTTCGTTTAGAATCATCGAGGAAGAGACGAGGTTCTGTAGATCAGTCGTGGGTGGACACCGCGGCGACCTGCGAAGCCAGGACTCTAGCGCGCGGCGCAGCCTGGACCGAGGGGAATCGGTTGACAGCGGCGGCCTAGCTCTCTTCGCGGAGTATTGTTGTCAGCAGGAGGAAACAGGTTGCCCGGGGGAACACGTCGACGATAAACTTTCGGATTTTATGTGTTCGAAGGAACGACAAAGGAATCCGTTTCTCTCCCGCGCTCGGCAACTCGAGACGGCCGAGAACGGGTTCGTGGAAGCGATGCCAGGCGGACGCGGCGGACTGCGCCGTCAACGTGTTTGACAGTGATAACAAGCGCGAGCGTGCGCGCGCGCTCGCTCACTCCTGCGCCTCTTATCGGCGCCGCGTAAACTCGATCTCGCGTGGTACCGCGATCAGTTGATCTCATGGACGCGCCCGTCCCGAGGCGTCCGCTGACTACCATCGCGCGTGGCCAAACTCGCTCGTGACTCTGCTCGATCGTGACTCTGCTCGATCGTTGTCGATCCGCGAGCTGTACGCCGATCGAGTGAAATTCGATTTCCCTCCGACCACCACGTGGACCCTGCCTTTTTTTTTTACCCGTGGAACAACGTAGTTTCTGTGAAAGTGCAACAGTTGTACCGAATGCCAAGAGTGTGGTGCACGCAAAACTACGGAGACACGGCAAGCTTGTTTTGAAAGTGAACGTTCGTTTCCTTGAAGTTTCGTACGCGCGACGTGTCGAATGCCTCGCCTTGGATATTTCGACGGCCGAATGATCGCCTCTGAATCGGTGAGTGATTTTTCTCCCCTCGCAAACGAACCCACGCGCTCCGATGCAAACTCGTGGTTCCGTCTCCGGTAACTAGCGAACTTGGCCCGTGTTCCGGACACGTTGAGCCCCAAGTTCGCCGGTGGTCACTTCCGCTGATCGAAGCTTCCCTAACTTGCAAACTGATGGTACCGATGGTAACGATGGTACCGATGGTAGTTCTCCATAGTTCTTCATAGTTGCGACAGCTGTCTAATATTTGGTCTCAACTGTGTTCGCATGGAAATGACGAATAGAAACGTGACACAAGTCTGATCAACAGTTTTGGGGGATAGATCAGGACATCAGGATGTTCGATGATTCGCTGTGGTCTACTTCGCCTTTTACACGATGCGAAAGTTTAGTCGACTGGCAGTAGCGAAAGTTTCCGAAGAAAGACACAGTTAGTCTGACTCGATAGCTTCTATCTTCGTATTCCTCGCTAGTTGCTACCTTGTTTACGAGAAGCGGCGAGATTTCAATGCGCCATTTCGTAACTCAAGTAGAGATACACAGCTTCTCTAACGTGGTAATAATGCAACTGGAGCTTCTCTATAGCTTTTCGATGTTTCATCGCAACTTATACCCCTCGTTAGAAGCTTCGCTTCCTTAATTAGTAACATGATTTGTTTTCGAACAATAGCTTCGTTGAACTTCTTTATAGCTCATTGCTTCACTAAAACTTCATTTTTATAGTTCCTCGTTGCTTCACTGTACCCTAACTTCCCCATTAGGCGTTGCACGAGTTTGATCATTCCCGCACATGGTCACGCGGCATCTGAAGCTTTTAAAGAGAAGTATAATGTAATCATTCCTCCATTGCTAATTCGTGCTGTAACGGAACCATGTTAAAAAAATGCAAATCATGGAAATTATTTGAACAATTTTTCAACATGTAAGTATATGTAACCAGAAAGAATCGGTTATGCATCGCGATGAGTGTAGCACAAAATAGACAACATTACCTGTGCCTCACAGTAGTCTTTGTTTACATAAGAGTTGTGTGTTTATTTCATACGTTGATATAGTCACTTTCCAAGCGTAGATCGTACAGCAAACAAATTAGACTGAGAAAATAAAGTGTAATGAAGCCGACATCGTTTATGTACAAAATAGCATTGTTTCTCTCTTAAGAACATGTTTGTCTATACACATTCATGACAAAAATTCGGTTTAGAAGGTTTGCTATTCCCTCTCGCAGCTTGTTCGCCGTTACATGACAATTTTTAGAGCTTTCAAAGAAAAGAATATAGCAACCTTGACTCGGTGACTATGATCGATACTCTGACAGATCTTATAGAATGTAGTACCACCGAGGTTCTCCAAAACATCTGCACGATCTAGCTTGGCTACCGCAGAGTCTGCTGCTGTATCTCGCAGCTCGGCCACCTTCACGCATGAACATTTAAAGTTTTTAAAGAAAAATGTGGCATCTACAACACGATGACTTTGACTGACTACAGATCCTGTAGAATGGAGTGTCTTCGAGGCTCTGCAAAGCTTCTGCACGATCTAGATTACCTATATTACAGAGTTTCTGCTCCATCTCGCAGCTCAAGCGCCTTCACGCAGGAACGTTTAAGGGTTTCAAAGAAAAATGTGGCATCTACAACACGATGACTTTGACTGACTACAGGTCCTGTAGAATGGAGTGTCTTCGAGGCTCTGCAAAGCTTCTGCACGACCTAGATTTCCTATATTACAGAGTTTCTGCTCCATCTCGCAGTTCAAGTGTCTTCATTTTTAAAGAAAAATGTAGCATCTCCAACACGATGACTGACGAATGACTACAGATCCTGTAGAATGGAGTGTCTTCAAGGCTCTGCAAAGCTTCTGCACGACCTAGATTGTCTATATTACAGAGTTTCTGCTCCATTATCGCAACTCAAGTGCCTTCACGCAGGAACATCTAACGTTTTCAAAGAAAAATGTAGCATCTACAACACGATAACTGACAACGATGACTGATGAATGACAGATGCTGTAGAATGGAGTATCTTCGAGGCTCTGCAAAGCTTTCGTACGGGCTAGCTTGGCTACCGCAGAGTTTGTCGCTCGATCTGGCAGCTCGAGCTCGTTCGCGCGGCGATGGCGAAAGTTTCTGGAGAAACGGCGTCGAGAGACACAGTCTCCGAGACCCGGTGGATCGACACGCCTTAACATTTCTTGCGTACATTCTTCCCTCGTGCAACACAGGCCTGGAGTATCTTGACGTCGTCGTCGTTTCTGTGACGCGCTTTGCACCGCGCCGCGCCGCTCCGTGCCGTGCGGGTCGCGCGCGTTTTCGGTAAAAAGCCGAGCATACCGAGGCTCGCAGGCTTTCCAGCCAAAAGATTTATAAAGGGCCGGCCGGCCAGCCGATCGGTGCCGTGTTTCTTCGTCGAAATCGCTGCTGGCTAGAGACTTTCACGTGCGCGCCAACCCGCGACGTGCACGTTCGCCCCATAAATTCTGACCCCGAACGTAAACAGATCCGCGGAACCATTTGTTCGCTGTCGCGGACGATACGTGACCAGATATATCGGTTTTTACCCCGCGGGAACCGACAGCACGCCGATCCCTCTTGATCATCTTGACACCGGTGCAACGGGTAAACGTGTCCCCGTGTCTCTGCGTCGATCGCCAGCGGAATTAGCGCTCGATCGACCTTACTCCGATTTCCCGTGGCGCGGCGGTTACCATCGCAATACGATCTCCTTGTCAGAAGTGTATCGGGCTTGGGGATTAACGGTGCATTTGATCCACCGAGCGAATGTAAACGGTTCGTCTACGTTTCACGAGGATTTTCACGTCGAACCTCCGCGCTGCCCACTTTAACGTGCGACTCACCTTTCCAGAATTTCCCTGATTTTATGCAGATTTTTCAAACAGTTTCTTAACGAGTCTCTGACAACTTTCAAGTGTTTGCAAAAATAAAGCACCGACGTTAACTGTATGGGTTAGGGAAATATCGGTGTGAACTCGCAGGAGTTTATTATGGCATAGCGAAACAATTTGGTAATGGAAAGTTATCGACTGCATTGTTATGGCATCTTCTACACCTTCTGCAACTTTCTTCTACAATTTTATGCACGCAAAAAATTAATTTGTCCCAACAATCCCACAATGGCCAGGTCCAACGAAAATCGTTGTACGACCCTGCGCAAGGTCTGCAGATACTTATCTAAGACAGAGATGATATCAATCCGAACTTTCTCAAGTACTAGTAGCAATTTGTTTCGGTATTTTCAAAGATTACAAATTGTTCCATTAACACTTTATCTACTAAAACCTATCGATAGGCTATCGATAGACTAGACCACGTTAAAAGAAAGTTTCGAAATCTACGAAACAGCAATCAAGAAAAAAGATCATTAGCTTACATCACTCGGTACCGTTCCACTTAGCTAAAATATTCGAACTCGCTTAACACAGTATCTACCGGTGATTATTCCATAATTGATGAAAGTACATGACTAAGGATTTTTTAAGAGAGTCTTTCAATAGCAATAGCTACTTAAATCAAATTAAAAGATGATTTTAAGCTTCCATTTGGTACAGCACAATTATTAAAAAGCCTATTAATAAACTATCGGTTGATAAAATGTTCATTAGACCGCCGATCTTTATGCAAAATAGAAATATTTTGCAATGATTGTGGATAGCAGAAGTAAAATAAAAAGTCACTTCATCCCTTAATAGATTTGTTACATTGAAAACATGCTAACAATATTCTTAGATTTTTCTAATCGTTCACTGTTTTATATTTCACCTAACCAATAAAGTAAAAATCTAGTCTAGTGTTAACCCTCTATCGCATGAATTTTTATGACGAGTTGAAAAAATATATATGCCTGTTGGTCTACTTAAAAATGAGTGTGATCATGAAATAAATGATGAAATTTGATTAGAAATTATTATTTACTGCATTTTATGACTGTTCCGGTATTGGAACTTTATACGTATGCAGGTACAAAATGGCAATTGCCACTTGGAACCAACATGCTTAGAGTCTTCAGTATTGTCTGCTTATTTTACTATAGAACATTAGAAATTTAAATCCCCAATTAAGAACGTAATGCGATAGAGTGTTAATGATTACCGTAAGGTAAAGCGACGTCCACACTGAGTTGTTGCTTTCTTCTGTTTTCATCGATTAAAAGTTTGCTCGATGTTGCTTCAGCGTGAACGTAACTTTACGCATGGAAGTTCGGAGTCGCGAAACGTGATTAAAAATTTGTTTGCTGGTATCGCACGTTTCTTTAACGACACGCTGTCCGTCACGCTTCGTCAGATATTTTCTTTATCTAGGTCTCGAGCGTTCCTCCGATAAGTTTCTCCTTTCGACATCGGTTCGAAGGAATAGTTCGAGCATGATTTCCTTGTTCCCTCGATACGCCACGTTCCAATTGGTACGCGAACTCGTTACACATACGTAAATATGAAACTCCGCGGCGATATACATGCCCCCGAGCACACGAATTGCACAAGCCCGGAATTTCTTCTTGGCGCGGTCTTTTCCCGGGATCTAGAGGCCGCCTAATGTTCGCTGGATCGTCAGTAACAGCCGGAGAGACTTGAATGCCGGGATAAGAAAAGAAGCCGTTCGCTCGTGTTCCCGGCAAAACGCCCGTTTGAAAAACATCCGGCCACGCCGTGGGCATGTGACATCTGCCACCTCGACGGACCATTAGGTGGCTTACCTTTTCAAAAGTTTCCGGCTACCGGGGGAAACGTCCACCTTCTTCCTTTCCCTCGCTCGCGGCCGGTTAGCTACCCTTTGCTCCGCGAAACGCGTTCTGGAAAATACGCGATCGATACAAGTCTCCTAAATGTGGCCATCTTGCATTGATTTATACAAATTTTTACCGTGATCTTTGTCCAATCAATGTATTAATCCTTTGCACTCCTTCGACGAGTGTGATTTGACTTCGGAGAAATGAATATCTAAATGAAACGTGTCTTTATATGCAGTTGGTTCTTCCTTCATTTATTTGAGTCGTATTTTTTAGTTACAAGCAAATAGAAGTTCCTCAAATATAAATTACAACGAAGTTTGAGAGCTATATTTAATATAATTAATTAATGTGGCCATCTTAGATTGATTTATACCGGTTTTTTGCCGTGATCTACGTCCAATCAATGTATTAACCCTTTGCACTCCTGTAGCTTTTTCGATTATTTTCGATCAAATTATCGATAATCCCTATTCGAGTTTTCAAATTCGCAGGAAGATAATGTTATTTCATAGAAAAATACGTTGATTAATTTCCATTAAAAGAAATATTCCATTTTTCATGCTGGCATCTATTCATGTTAGCAATATCCACAAATGAATCCATGAACGAATTCACCAACAAATTCACCAACAAATTCACCAACAAATTCACCAACGAATTCACCAACGAATTAACCTCCGAATCCACCAACGAATTAACCAACGAATCCAAGAACGAATTCACCAACGAATTAACCAATGAATCCATGAACGAATTCACCAACGAATTAACCAATGAATCCATGAACGAATTCATCAACGAATTCATCAACGAATTCATCAACGAATTCATCAACGAATTCATCAACGAATCCATCAACGAATCCATGAACGAATTCACGAACGAATACACAAATGAAGATCGTGTCTTCCTTTTTTAAAAAAAGCACAGCTCCGAAACATTGCACGAAAATGCTGCGACCTCGACACGGTGCATGCTCGATGAAGTCATTTATGAATGCGTTATCTCTATCAGAAAAGAAGACATTGATGGGCCCATATAGAGTAATGAACAGCGCTCGTTAGACTCTCCATGCGCCGTAATGGTTCTCCCGCGTCCCACGTTGTCAATTAACCAGATTCCCAGTGGACAGCGATTCACCATCCAAATTTCATAGCTGGCTGGCATGTTAACGCTCGTAAAATTCCTAGTCACCGGGATTCTTGGAACGGAAGACCGTACGGTCGAGCCGTTCCGCGACAGTAAAGCGAGGCCGGGGATGATTTACATCGACAAATTTATTCCGCCGTAGACAAAAGAAGCCGGAGACTGCCCTATAATTCGTTAAGATGCACTAAACGGAGCTCGATTAGATCGCCCAGTGTGCGAACAGCGTTCGTCAAGGTAACGATGCAGCGGACGTCGCATCGCTGAACGATCGGATACCACGTTTGGGATGTCGTTACACGGTTATACGTACATATGGATGCGCGCGTCCGCGTTCGCTCGATGCGAGTATGATGTAGGATGCGTTCACCGTACCCGAATGTATAAAAGTATACATACGTATTCTGCCTCCTCTAAGGACGCGCCTACTCTCGAACGCAGGGACATTAATCGGTCCCGTGCTGCCCCGTGTTGGCTGCGAAAGGGAAAGGGCAACGGGGAATGGCATTAGAATGTCATCCATACGATTCCAATGGAAAACCATCGCTACGCGGCAGGACGTTTCGGTAATTTATGGAAAACTTTGTCTTAATGCATATCATTGGGTCTCTATACAAGCTCGTGGCGTTTGTGTGTTTGTAAAATATGAGGCAACGAGGACTTATGTTAGTCTGGGGGATTTAGGGTCACTGGGAAAATGAATAAAGGACCGTCAAATAAGAGCTATATTCGATTGAAAGAGAAACATAATGGTTTAAGACATCAATGTACAGCTTTTCCCATTTTGTAGGTTTCAAAAGTGTGAATGGATATCAAATTTTATATAAGCGCAATTAGGTAGTGTTTCAGTCTTTTTGTAATGGAAGAAGAGTCTATGTCATTTTCAGCTGGTTTTTATTATCGCAGTTCACGTTTGAGTTCAAAATTGCGCTTCTACAAAATTTCAAAAACCTGACATATAGGCCCTTCACCCGTTCAAATAATTTCATTTAAATGACTCTGGCGTCGTGAAAGAGTCGATCTGTGAACACCAATTCTAAATTAACATTTTTATTTTGCACAAAAATCCGCATATCGTCTCAGAGTTGCCGTACAAAGCCATTATTCTCGCAGCCAGCTAATATTCTTATCGCCAAGCGCTTCTCAGCGGATAAAATAAATCTTCGTCTTGATACAGGCATTAAAAGACGCGAATTTGTAAAAAGACTCGTTGTTTGCCTATAACATTGAGCTGTTCGTTGCTGCGAAACCTCGGAATACCGATGACGCGTGTAAAAGAGAGAGAGAGATAAAGGTGCTGCCCACATGAAATTCTTCCGCTTTTTCATCGCGTCGTGGCACGTTTCCGCCGTGACCGTAGAAAAGCGATTGTTAATGTAACCGATGCAACGTGCATTGTTGGCGGTGATTTCGTCGCGCCATTATTTTCATCGGAAAGGCAGGACACGCGTGGCTGATAAGCTGATTGCGCAAGCGTTCGCCCCTTTCCGCTTCGATATCCCTTGATATCGCGCAATTTGTCACATCGACCAGTTTTCCAGCTCGATCCGGCCCGGTTAGGTTCCCCGACTGGGTGTGGCGTTAAAGTTCCACGGAAAATCGGGTACCGACTATTTTCACCGGCTCTGGAAAAATCGAACGATCAGCTAATGAAATCTCTCGCAACGTAAGCTCGGCATTACCTGCGTCGGACCTCTGTTAGGGTCATTCGTTTAGGATTATATAGGCATTTATCTCTTATCGCGCAGATACCGCGCGAAAGAAACCCAAGGAACGTGTATCAATCTTTTTATTGTAAGTGCAACGACTGCGAGTGACCGGATTGTGTTTACTCTGCTCGATAGTATGGTATAATAGTATCGTGGTCGAGACTTATCGAAACCACCGTTTATGCGAATGATCATTCAAATACGGCTTTTATCTTGCCTCTTATCTGCTCGGCACGGCAGCGTTAGTTAATATTATTTTTGTAATAATTTATACATTGCCCAGACGTGTTTGTTCTTTCGCTCGGTGCCCGATCGTTTTATTTTACTTTATAACACCGAAGTACATGCATCAAGTACATAGAAATTCTATTATTGTGGGCCTTCTTATCGAATAATAAAATAATTAGCGAGTGTACTAGTCAGGATTAGTGGTCTTCGATTCGGAGAATAATTTATACGTCTATCAGGATGAAAATTCACTCACATCTTCTATCTCCTTCCTATTTACGTTCGATGGTGTTGGTGTATGTAATAAAATTATATTTCATAACAAACTTGATCGATTTCGATGAAACTGTTTTTCCTCGCGATTGCAACCACTAGCAATTTTTTTAAACAATTCATCTTTCTAAAATCTCAAGACAACTGAAGCTGTTTGGTCCACTTTTAAAAAAGTTATTCTTTTTTGAAGAGTTTACAGACACTTTTTACTGTATCTTAACCTGTTGCCGAACCTTTTCTTTTACAGTTACAGTGATTAGAACGTGATTAGAACGTGATTAGAACGTGATTAGAACGTCTTCATCCCGAAAAATGTCGAAGGAGAGAAGAGAAAATTTATACTTTTTGTACATTTATTTGAACGCTTAAATATTGATTACAATCGAATCAAATTTTATTTCATCTAAAATGAAACGCGTAACATTCATGTTTGTTAGACTTTGTTAAAAACGTTCATCACGAGTCTGGCTCGTCAAAATACAGCAAGGGTTTAATATTACATATTGAATATTGTGGAGCACAGATTAAGTGAACACGGAATGCTCTTCCAAGTCGCATGGAATGCGAGAAACATCTTTTTACATACCTGGTTTTTAGTGCGGTCTGTTCGCTGACTTTCGAAAAAATATTTCCCGGTTGCGTGGGCCCGAAATGGTGCTCACGGGTTTCCCCAGACACAATACAGACGAGTCGAGAGTACCGTAGCTTCTCGAACACCGATGGGACACTTTAAAACCCGTGCCCAGACCCTTAGGACCCATCTTAGTTAGAGGCTATTGACGTTGGTTCCCAATGGGATGTGTACCTCACCTGCTTTCGTGAAGTCTGAAGGAAAAGAATACACAGGTACGCGCACACATACGCGTACGTACACACACGGATCTCGCCTCCACGTTACGTCGGACCTCGAAAACGCGCTTGTACCTCCTCACGGAAAAAAATGTTAATTTTCTTACGAGTCATTGACTCGCTCGTTTCGACACTCGCCCGCCTCATGACGATGCGTTCTGGAAACAGAGAACGTTAGTCGATAATCATCTCTCCGTAATTGTTACCTGCTTGCTTTATTAATGGAATCTGTTACAATGGAGCCTCGCGGAGAACTTTGTTCTTAATCGTTTCTGAAAAAGGATTCGAGTCACAGCTAACCACCATCGCTCTTTTAATATCAGATCATACGACTTGAATCTTTTTTTAGTAGTTGAACCAATTAATTTACTACGTGACGTGAAAAAGAAATTTTGAGAATATTGGTCGGAATTACAAAGGAAATAATAAAAATGGTTTGTTTATAACTTCTTTATGTGGACCAGTATTGAAAATTTAAAACATACGTTTTGTAAATTTATATCAATTACACGTGTTCTGAAAATTTCATCAGAATCGGTGGATGTGGAAAAAAACTACTGAAAACTGGAATTTTCACCATCTTTAAATGTGTGTAGCTTACTGCAACGTTCACCGATTTGGATGAAATCTTCAGAATATGTATAATTGACACAGATCTACAAAATGTATTGTTTAAATTTTCAATGCAGGCTAATTGCAACGTTCACCGATTCGAATGAAATTTTCAGAATATGTATAATTGACATAGATCTACAAAATGTATTTTTTAAATTTTCAATACAGGCTTATCGCAACGTTCACCGATTTGGATGAAATTTTCAGAATATGCATAATTGACACTGATCTGCAAAATGTATTTTAAAAATTTTCGATACAGGCTCCGATAAAAAAGTTGTAAACGACTTCTAGTATTTTCTCTGTAATTCCGTTCTTTTAAAAGTGACTGAATATTGTTGTAGAGATGAATTTTGTGTGTGTTATTTGTCCCACAATGTTCGAGATTGGTTTCCTCGTTAACTTCGCGAGGAATTGCTTATTACCAGTTGCGACAATGCCAAAGGAGATATTGCAAGACAATGCGATCTGCCATTTTCGATTGTCTAGTAAGTACCAGAGTCGTCGTCGCACCAAGGATATTGGTTTCCAAGGATATTATTAAGGTTTTTGCCGGCATTGTTATTGGAAACTCTGATTGGCGCGAAAGGACACGCGATTACTGTAATATTTAACTGTCGCCTCGGCATTGTTTCCCCGCGAATTACGAAATTCGCGCGTTAATGAGAACCATAATTTAGCCTAATGACAGGTTGATAGTGCAATTATTAGCAATCGCTCGACGCCGATGATGGAAAGTTATTCTAAAAATAATTTTACAGGACTTACTTCTCTTTTGATTACACAAATTTAATAAACAATCGATGGCTTCCAGTGTCCATCAAAAAGAGGATACAGTAAAACTCCGGTGTAATGTCGTCCTGTTTCGAAATGTTACCAGGTTGAAAGATTTTTACGAAATGATTATTAAAAAAA
>CM052194.1:14132265-14142418 GCA_028455805.1 Lasioglossum figueresi
TCTTTAAAGCCGTGCGATTTCAGTGATAATCAGATTGCGGATCTTTACGCGAAATAAGAATGTTCAGCATCAGTCGCAAGATTAACAATTTCCGAGAGTGGGTGCGTAGTTTGCCCGTGAATTAATCCCGTTCCCCGGATAGACACGCATCGGTTGTTAAAGCCCTTAAGATGTTTCTATAATTTTGCGACTTAGGCTTGCGCACGGGTGTTGGTCTCGGAACGATTTCGTCTTCGGGGTTCCGAGCGAAGGCATTTCACCGGTTCGGGGATCTTCGGTAAGCGGCTTAGGCTGGTCGAACGATGCGATTTCGCAAGCTTTATCCGTCGCGGTTGTCCCCCTATCCTTTCCCCGGCCCTGAACATCTCTCTTTCGCGCATTCGATCGGATTAAGTCGCGACACGGCTCGAAACACACGGATTTACGCGGTGGACCGCGAAACGTCGGCGACAGGACGAACGAGGATCGCAAGGTGTCCCCGAAGGTCCTTCCACCGCCGGAGGACACCGACCATTCGAGGAGATTATGGTCGACGGCCTGGAAGATCGACGGGCACGGCCGTGAACTTGCCCCGGCTCAGAAAAATAATTAATCCTCCGGTTCGCGGCACGAAACGGGAGAAGATTACGATCGAAAAAAGACGATACGCTCCGGCACGAAGGGAACAGTACCTCTCTCTCTCTCTCTCTTTTTCCCTCTCTTGCAAGCAGGATTATAATCTTCGATTAATAAAGGGCTCGTAAAAGGGAACGCGAGATCGATCGATCGGTCGTTCGCTCGCTCGGTTATGCGCAACAAATCGCGGGATACGCGGCCCGCCGCTGGGCCTGTTTGTACAGCGCGTGCAAATACCGGCGAAACGTTTGTCGTGTTATTTCTTCGGGCTGATTTCTTGGTAGAAGTCTTGCGCAACGTTCCCGGTAACCAGTCGGGATCGGGACGTGCTTTTTCACCGGTCGATTTTAAGGATTCGTGACGGATATTACCGGATAATGGAATTCCAAGGCTTCTGTAAATGTTTGCAATTGTGTGTCCGCGGGCCCCGTCTGTTTCAGAAAGACGATAGCCTGGTTTAAGTATGATTGAACAGAAGAATGCGGTTTTTATTCCGTTTGCGTTTGAGCCCTTTCATGGTCCGAGTAAAAGTGTAACGTAAACAAGATTTCAGTTACTCTGCTGGATTTTAGCACAGGGTTTTATTAAACTTTTTAATACCTCGAGGCCAGCTAAAACTATTCTTGTCTTGTGCAATGGTATAATTAATTTTGCAGAAACAAATTGTTCTTGTAACAAGTTTCATTTGTCAATACATTCCATTTATACTTTGCATTTATTTGACTGCAGACTTTGATTGCAGTCATTTCAGAAAATTACTATGACTACAATTCAGTTTTATTTACATTCGACGTACTAGAATCATTGAATCGTTTCCTAACTGAAACTTTACATTCTCCATAAAAATCCGCAGTTTAATAATTACCACAATCTTAAAATTCATACATAAAAGAATTTAGTTATTCGTTTATGCTGTGCAAAGGTAGTCGCCAAAGAAATCATGAGACAAGAAGAGAAATCAAATAAGAATCTACGTTTTATTAATCTTTCCGCATCTTAATTGTTACTTGCTGTGCTGTGAGTAACACTTTAAAATGATATCTAGTCAACGATCGCGTCATGCCTCCAACAGGAAAAATTGTCAACAAGGAAAATCCCTGGCAGCCGGCGAAGGTCGCAGTTATCTTCGAGAATTTCTCGTAAATAATTTATCAATCGATTTTTCTATATTCTTTCGATAGAATCGCGATACTCTACCGGATTCCAGGTATGTAGTAATAAAAATCGACTCGAGCTATTCCGTTGCCGTTCTCATAGCCGGAACCGTCGCGAGTGTTTCGCGCGAGGTATGAAAGGTCGACGACGCGTCCGGTGAATAAAACGAAACCGGCGGCGTTGGCGAGGTGGCACGGTGCATAATTAAAACAAACAAAGAATGCTCGGAAGCGCAGAATCGGTCAGTGGTGGGGTCCTGTCGTCCTTGCGGCCGAGACCCTGATTCTCGTGCGCAGGAACGAACCCGCGCGCGTTTGCGTGTGTGTGTGTGTGCGTCGTTGCAGTTTCCTCGGATAGCTACCGTGCACGATCAAGTTCCTGTATGCCATAAAGAATTCGAAGTGCTTCCATAAAATGTACAGAGCTTCCTTATTTCGTACTTCTTCACCATATACCGTAGGAGTTTTAAACGCGATCATCAAATTTGGGAATCATATTCGTAAATCATAATTAGATAACAGTGGAAATGATAATGAGATGAGAGGCTTCTAACGTCTGCTGATTTTATTTATGAATTACGTTTGAATTTGTGGTGTACTATACACTGAATTGATCTATGAATATAGTAGATTTCAGATGGAGTTGAACTACCAATAGCATCATAGTGGATTCAAAATTTTAAAGTCGTGGTGGTACTATACATCGAGTTGAGCTACCAATAGCGTTGTAGTAGATCGAAGAATAAATTGATGTTCCAATAGCATCATAGTATACTCAAGATTGAATTGATCTACCAATAGCATCATAGTAGATTCAAGATTGAGTTGACCTACCAATAGCATCATAGTAGACTCGCCATAGCATCGCAATACATCTGTTGATCGATTCGAAAGTGTGGATCAAGGTCTATCGATGGTCGTCGCTGGTTCATCGCTGATAGATCTGCAAATGCTAAATGAGTAAAAGATTCTGGAAAAAGCGTTGTACGCGAGAATTCTTGTTTGATGTATCAGCTCAACTAGTTTCTTCATCGGATACTATTGATCGATGTCAGATTCGATGTGCAGCCAACGAAGGAATGGCGGAATGCACCTATGCTATCATCGATGACGCGTATCGTGCTGGATACGTGCAGCAGGGATCCGGGTCTGCAGCGATGGTCACTCGAATGCACCTACGATCACAATACGCTAGACTATTCGCCCGTTGTTGCCTGTGGAATCTCAACACATACGAATGGCAACGTTATGCAAACCGGTCGGATATTTTTCCTGCGTTTTCTGTAGAACTATTACTGCGAAGAAACTGATACAAACGTTCGATCTTTCTAGAAAAATGATTAAATTACACTGTCTCGTCTAATCAAAATCAATTCAACATTCTTTGGGCGAACAGCTATTGACATAAGGGCAAAAATTAGTACCGCGTCACGCCGGTTCTGTAGTATTAAACTGTGGAGATACCGAGGGTCAGATGGTTATTTTCAATGCCGGGCCTCTTAGAGCCAAAGGCCATGTGTTAAAGGCGCAGGTATAGCTAAGGGACATCACCCCGACTAGCGTTGCACTTTAGTCTTGGTTGCGGTCCGTTGGTCAGTTGCATCTGAAGAGGGTTAGAGAACGCCTGCAAGAGAAAACTTCTAAAACGTTTTCTTTATTTTATTATCCCGCTTCCCAAAATACCAACAACAGCGACTAGAGTTCGCGCCAGCGGTTCAGTTTCCAGTGACGCAATGAAATGCAACAAACCGGTGATGTAAATTATGAAACATTATCGGCGGAACCTGTCGAGGAACGCGGCGCAAAGAAAATGTCAGCGTCACGTGCGAAACACCGACACAATAGCACTTGTTTCGAGGTGATTCGGTGCTCGGTTGGTCTGACGCCTCAAAAAGCGACGCGTCGGATGATCGATCTTCCTCCGGGGACCGAATACATCCTTTGAATATCACGGTGCTGGAAAGCTAAGCCGTGGCCGAGCGGGAAAAGCCAGCGGGGAATCTCTTCCGCCGACTGGATGACCGATGGACAGACAGGAAAGGTTGTTCCCGGATATTTATAACAGACCGCGAGCAACGCCACGATAAATCAAATCGGGGGGGAACCTCGGGGATGAACCGGCCGGACCCCGTTTCGGGTCGGATCAGCTTTCATTACGGGGCCGAACCAGGGGGCTACGGTTGCCCTCGAAAAAAAGAACTACGAGCTTGATGGGGAGAAGAAGCTGGACCGAGCAGAAGGACGCTCAGGTCCACGATGAATGCCTGGCGAAAAGAGCGCCCGGGGCTCATCTACATTCCTGAATATGAACGACTCTCCATGATCAACGTGTCTCGCGTTCCTCCACGCCGATACATTTCGCATCCACGATTCCGATCAGCCGTGAATGCGCGATGACTCGAGCCCACCACGCGACACAAACTGTCATTATCGTCGCACAAGCTTTGTCATTACGGCTAACTGGCCAGCACCCTCGAAACCCACACCCCTAATTGAATATTACGCTGAACGATCTCAATACGCCACGTGATCCTCCGATCTTCTTTTTCAGCGATTATGGTCGCGACGACCTGCTAATCTCGACGTGTCTCGTGATCCTCGTTGCAGACGAAGAGCGAGGTGCTGTCGATGATTGCATATTGATGATTGAATGCAGTTTTAAACCGTTGGTTAGACTTTCATTCGGCTTTTCGATCTTCTTCCAAATATCAGTAGCAACTGAAATTGTCAGAGGGGTTGTCAATAATGAGTAGACTGCGGATCTTTATGCAAAATAAAAATGTTTTAGAAGGAATAACATAAAAATTGATTTCATCCCTTAACGACTTTGTTACAGTGAAAGTATTTCGTCCAACCAATTTCTTTATAAATGCATCAAGATCCGCAGTGTAATAATGAGTTTAGCTTCAACAAACTTTGAGGTTGACTTCTTTAAAGCCGTGCGATATCAGTGATAATCAGACTGCGGATCTTTATGCAAAATAAAAATGTTTTCCGCTGATTCTGGGAAGTAGAAATAACATAAAAGTTGGTTTCATCCCTTAACGACTTTGTTACATTGAAAGTATTTCGTTCAACCAATTTCTTCATAAATGCATCAAGATACGCAGTCTAATAATGTGATTAGCTTCAACAAACTTTGAGATTGACTTCTTGAAAGCCGTGCTATTTCAGTGACAATCAGACTGCGAATCTTTATGCGAAATAAGAATGTTCAGCATTAGTTGCAAGATTAACTATTCCCAAGTTTGTCCGTGAATTAAACCCGTTCCCCGGATATACACGCATCGGTTGTTAAAGCCCTTAACACTAAACCTACTACCACCGGTCAAATTACTGGTTTCAGATTGTTAGTTTCACAATTATTGGAATTATAAAGATGCTTTCGTGATAAATGATTAAATGAATATATTTAATAGCGCAGATATTGTAATATGAACCGTATAAAGTTCAAATAAATTTAATCTTGTTATTTTTATAAGGCAGCATGTGCTGACTACTTTTAAAGCTCGGTAGGTTTAGTAGGTTTAGATGTTTCTATAATTTTGCCACCTAGCGCCCGCTAGTCTCGGAACAGCCGCGAATGTGCAATGACTCTCCTCGCAAGCCATCCTCGAAAGCCACCGCGCTAATTGAATAAAACGCTGAACGATCTCGATGCACTACGAGATCCTCTGATCTTCTTTTTCTGGGATTATGGTCGTGAAGATCTGCTAATCTCAACGTGTCTCGTGATCCTCGCTTGAGACGAAGAGCGAGGTGCTGTCAGTGATTGCATATTGATGATTGAATGCAGTTTTAAACCGTTGGTTAGACTTTCGTTCGGCTTTTCGATCCAAGACAAATAATTGTCAGAAGTTGTCAATAATGATTCAATTATTTGAATAAAGGAAAAATAAATTCCTAAGAGGATAGTAAAAATAAGAGGAGCGCAAAATGCATTTATTACCAAAACATCAGTAGGTGCTAAAGAACAGAATAGTTCAGGTAGTGCAAGATCTTACATCAACGAAAAAGATAACGAATCAGGTCTTGTTTAGCTTCAACAAACTTTGAGGTTGGTAACTTCAATGATAATTGTACTGCGAATCTTTATGCAAAATAAAGAACAAAATTTCGTTCTTCCTTCGATCCTTGCATACCTTCAATCTTTTCACTGTTCTAAATCGTAACTATTCACGTTTGTTATAAATGCATCAAATCCGCAGTCTAGTGATAATTAAAAGTAGAATGTGATAAAAAATTATACCAAATTATGACCAAAATGTTCCATTACTTGTTTATTAATATAGACTTCCGAAAACGTACACTTGAAAAGACTTTTCGAGAAGTCCCACTAAAAAAAGGATCATAAAATTGACGCGAGGGAGCACGAAAAAGAAAAAAAATGTACGATGGAAGGGAATCTTGATGGAGACAAACCCGCTCTCGCGGATCCTCGGCCGGAATGCGCCGGGCGTGTAGGCATCGATAAAGCTTCGCTTAACCTCCGCCTGTCGGGGCGCATTACTTCGAATGACTGGCAACCTGTCAGAACGGGGTTATGCGCCCAGCGAACGCGTGTGTAATGACGGGTTTTGGGACGTTCGACGGCGCCCTCGATGATGGGGCCCGCTCCACCCAACGGTGCAGCAACGCTTTCCGCGTTGCGGGGCCCCGAAATTGCCGAGCATTCGCGTAATCACCGGTATCGGCGTCGATACGCCGATTCCTCCGACTGCGAGCCCGAAACCGCGCCGCAACTCGCGTTCGCTTTGACGGTGTCGGTCCCTTGGGAAGAGTCGATCCTTTTGTGATCGGCTGCTACGATCGCACGCTATATTTAGCTTGCGAAGCCGTTCGGGTCGCCAATGTTGCGTTCTTTTGATACCGATACGTGTTCTGCGGTTGCGCGCGGGATCGTACCACAATTTTCTACTTCCCAGGCTGCAATTTTGTCCGCGTTCGTGACCAATTTTGGTCCCCAAGCTACTTTGATCGCGTGTAACAATCATTACTGCGGATTCTTATGCAGAATAAACATTCCCCGAGTCGATACTCCACTGGACCATTTTAATAAGAAAGTAGTACGATGTTCATGGGTTCTACTGGTGCTGTTGTTGCGTGTCTTGTCTATCTATTTTTCTCAGGGACGTAACGTCCTCGGTTGTTTAAATGCGAGAATATAGCAGAGTTGAGGAGAGCGGTGATTTTTGTTTGATTGTTAATTTAGTTTGATTTTGCCGCGATGTTCACCTCGCCGTTATCCTCAATCTTCACCGCTCTACTATATGTATATCTGTACCCTAAGTATGAGATTATAGTGAAGCGGCGAGGTGAGCGTAGCGTAAAGGAGAGCTGTGTGGTGATTTTTGTTTGATTATTAATTCGATTTGATCTTGCTTCGATGTTCACCTCGCCGTTATCCTCAATCTTCACCGCTCTACTATATATCTGTACCCTAAGTACGAGATTATAGTGGAGCGGCGAGGTGAGCATAGCATAAATGAGAGCTGTGCGGTAATTTGTGTTTCATGTGCACCGCTATTCTCTCATCACCGTTCCACTATATATATCGCATTTAATTACATTGGTTTGATTTTGCTCGTCATCACATTTTACCACATTTCATCACATTTTGATGTTCTCCTCGTCGCTCTCCTTGGTCTTCACTGCTCCACTATATCCGTACCCCAAGAACTTCAAAAATTTCAGAAATCTATTTAATGCATTCAATGCGCCAACAACTTCTGCCATGATCAGTTTCTTGCTTCCGAAGATGAGGCCACGCGTGCCGGATTATCGGAATTCTACTGTACATTGCTGGAAAAGCTAGCGACCGAGGGTAGACTGTGACGAAACGATCGTCGTCGTGGCGATTGTAATGTTCGTAGAAAAACGACTTACTATTCCCGCGGTCCATTATACCGGGCAATTAAAATCTTCGATTCGACGGGGGAACGCATTAACGGACGCCAATAAATTTCTTCTACAAAGCGAGGGAATCATCGATAGGTCCTGGTGAATTCCAGAAAGAGATGAATAAAAACCGGGCAGCGATACGGTGTAGCGGCACCAGGAATTTTACGAGGTGTAGAAGAACAAGCTGGACACGAGGGGCCAGCCGAGATTCGGCTCCTCCGGATACCTCGATTGTAAACGAGACTTCGGCACGGGTTTCCTCTTTCTTCATGGCCTGTTAGCTTCGTTCCATTCTGCCCTCTCACTGGCCCGGCTCTCTCTTTCTCTCGTCCCCGTTGTCCCCCCACCGCCTCGTGGCCGCGGAGAGTTCTTTCGGGGTCCCATTTTACTCTCGGAGGCCCCGCGGCCTCGTTCCGGAGGGCCCCATTGTCCGCGCCGCGTTTTAAGATGCCGCCGCTGGCTTTAATGAGAATTTTAATTACCCAATCCCCGGGCCCGGGCTCTCGTGGGCCCTTATAAAACTGCCCGGGACTCGTGGTGGTCGATTACTCTTGCGCAAACAACATCGAAATCCTTGTGGGCCCCTTCGTACCCCCCACCCTCGTCCCCGTTCTCGTTGTCGGTCCGATACATACTATTGCTGCACCGATTCGAGGGTGTTGATTACGTGAACGCGCGCGACTAAATTACGTCAGACCGAATACAACCCTCCCCATCTCACTCTCTCCCCCTCTTTGTTGCTGCATCCGAACAGGCGGATCGATTGATTTCGAGAGTACAATGGACACAATGCTACCTGGCCCGGCCCGACGAAGGGCGTCTTTCTTACCCGCTAAATTGAAATCCAATTTCGACCGGCTAACCCGTTCAGAGGCCCAAGTGGATGCGACCGTGTATTCGTCCGTGCATTCGTCCGTGCATTCGTTCGGGGTTGAAGTTATTGTTTGTCCGGCTCGGACACTGCGAGAAACATCGAGTCCGTTTGAACGATTTAAACGATCCGAGCGCGGACCGCAGATGTAATTAATCGGACGACTAAATGGCTCTACAATTAAATGTTTATCTTGCCCTGCAGCGATTGTTCTCTCTGGTACAAAAGGAATTAAGGATCCGGTACATTTTAATACGCTTGTAGTCGTCTACACTGTATTTTTTTTTTGTTTGGATGTCTAAACTATTTTATAAATTCGATTGGACTGTTGGTCAATAGTTAATTAATACTCGAAAAGATTTTAATCATCTGGAAGTAATGTACCACTAGCTCGAAATCTTTTTAATGTTTTTCAACTTCAGTATTACTAACAGATTCGTACCAAAAATTGAATAATCTGAATCGAAGCAAGTCGGTACAATATAAGCGGTAGTATTTAATTCATCTACAACATATAATGTACACATATTTGTAACAAAAGCATGTATACCGTATTTAAAACCATAGATTAATATATAAGACCTGCGAGAACTGACATGAAATAATTTGGTAACGTCTACGGAGTCGGTAGATCAAGAATGGCAAATTACAACATCTTGTCGTCGTCGACGGTGTTCTTGAAGCGCTGCAACCAGGACGCGTACAGCAAACCCTTCTCCGGCCTCTCGGTCTCGTTCACTGTCAGATACGGGTGACAATATTGTTCGTTAATCATCTTATCAATCTTTGCACCGTGAAACTTACATTCTCCTTTTATCGAAGACATTACAGGAGCGGTGGTAGCGCTATTTATGGAGGTTATCGTATGCATCATGAAAGACCTTGGCGATTTCAAGCCTGCAGGACCCACAGTGGAACTGCCGAAACCTGTAGATCCACCGCCAGACTTACCTTTATCTTTCTTGGGCGTTGCTTGCTTCTCTTCGCTGGCGTTCGAAAAATGAGCCGAATTGCCCTTCGGTGGTTGATGTCTAATTGTCCCTTTGAACGGCGCGAATCCAGTTTCCTTAAAATGTTTGTCTAAATATTCCGGAGACATCTTTTCAGATTTCCTATCTACGATTCGAGATGTAGTCGGGCAGGAATGAATCCTCGATTTCTTAGCAACAGATTGAGAGTCGTACGTCGTTTGTCTCGATCCCGCTTTTGATCCCTTCGAGAGTATGGTTCGCGTTTCCTTTTTATCGGAAGACTCCTTTGGTTTCAAAATGCTTGTTCTCTCGCCAGTATTTTGGACCTTTGCTTCCCCATCAGACAGCTTCTTCGAATCAGCTGTCCCTAGCGTGTTGACGGTATCTACAGATTTCTTCGCCAAAGAGTCTCCCAACTTTCCAGAATCATTTTTCGCAGGGACACTATGTTTCTTCGGAATCGTCTGGTCCGAGTTGAACCGAGGCAGATACGGTAGATTGCTCGGCACCTGATGCGCTAGCTTCTTCACCACCAAAAGTTTCTTCGATTTATCGCTCTTCGGTTGGCTTGGTACATCATTATCCTCCATTGGTTTCTTCACCGAGGAAATCTTCACTGGTTCGACAATCTTCGATTGACC
>CM052194.1:14150029-14163475 GCA_028455805.1 Lasioglossum figueresi
CAGCGCAGCTTGTGCGGTTTGTCGTATATCAATGAATTTCACGGGTGTCCCGATACGTTCTCCGTTTATGAATGCGATTTCGAAGCTAACGAAGACATCTTTTCCACGTCGTACAAAAACCAGTCACAGTCGCGGCCGTCGCGATCGGTTTTTTGCGTGGTCGATCGATTCCGTTGGCGCTTTCAGTCACGTTCGCTTTTACATTAAACGAAATTCGTGCTTCTGTTTTTACGGAGGCGGCCTCGGCCTTTGATCGCGGACACATTAATTCTATCTGGCCGACCTTAACTTTCCCCTTAAGTAGGCGTCGGGTACGTCGTGGATCTTCCAGATTACCCGCCAAGCACCGCGTATCACTGCAACAGGGAAAACATGTGTCCGCTAACGGCGGCCGTCGATTCTCGATATTTATTATCGCGCGGATAATCATCCGAGACATCAAACCGCCGCGCCAGTCGAGACGCGACCGTTAATCCCGCCATCCGAATTTACATGTTTTACGTTCGTCTGTTTATGGCTGCTTCTACCAGCTAAATCCTGCGAGAATTAGCTATTAAAATCTTGCGCCGCGCCATAAATCACCGCCGAGCTCTTTGCCACGTCCGAAACTGTCGTGTTCCCTGCAGTTGCCAGCGTCGAGCCAATTAGCGACTGTCTTCTAGGATCGCTGGATTATTCGATCCCTGAAATTTAGGATACGGAAGTAGGATCGTCGTGTCAACTTTCATCTGTCGATCGGTGACGTACTCGCTTCCACGACTGTGCGAGAAATATAAAAAAGTCTAATTAAACGGGCGTTGTCCTCAATGGAAATAAAATTCGATTCGTTTGTAATCGATATTTAAGCATTAAAATAAATGTAGCCGTAGAAAGAATATAAATTTTTTTTCCTCTTCTACGACATTTTTCAGGATAAAGACGTGTTTCGATTACTGTAACTGTAAAGAAAATGATATGGCAAAGGGTTAAATTTTCATTCCAGGTTCTAGATTGTTCGATCTAAATTAAACGGTCCCGATTAGCCTTCCTCTTGCCATTGGGTTGGCAAGAAAGTAATTTCGGTATTTTAAGGTGAAACAGAGAGCCTAATTTTTCATATTTTCCCTTTTGTTCAATGATCTTTTGCCAAAAAGAATAAATCTGAAAATATTTTATCGATTGAACTTCATCGTTTGAATAAAGAAATTCAGTTTTATTTCACTTTGAAAATACCGAAATTACTTTCTTGCCGACCCAATATATTTAAGCGTACATTCGGTCTTCCTGCAGCGTGCGAAACTTAATTTCATAAGAGCCGAGTTTGCAAACCGCGAAATAACGTTCGATGAAGAAATTGCTGAAAATTCGAAGTAAGCGATTATCGAGCCCGAGATCGAAATAATTTAAAGTTTCGCAAATCGTGCCCGCGTAATTGCAACGTGGCCGTGCAAGCTGCGTCGGGCTCTGATACCGGGGGCAATCGAAATTAATTTTCCCGCTGACCCGCGACATTTCGCGGCGACTGTAACTCACTTTCGAAAGAGCTCGCCAATTACACCACGGCTTCATCTTGGGTGGCTCTCGTTTGGGACTCCGGTTTTCGACTGTCCTGGATTCTCCGCTTCGTTCGTTCTCCAGTTTTAGCAGCGAGGCACCCTTCCGGTACCGGGGCCCGGAGAGACCCACGAGACGACCACGACAGAACACGAGGCCCCCGAAAAAGAAGGGGGCAACGGGGATCTGCGAAGCATAAACTCGCGTCGCACGATAAGTTCGCATGTAATGCCACTAGTCCCCGGACAACTCTATCAGCGTGTATGTGCAGGATCGGCAGAGGGACATCTGGGAGGCATGCCTTAATTGACCGCTCGGAATATTGACGAGATCCCAGAGACGGATTGAGACGTTGAATTTCCGAGGGACGTTCGCTTTTTTTGCCAACCATGAAATATGACCGTTCAATATGCTAGGCAGATATTTATGTACTCGTGGGATTGCGCCCGATCCACCGATCCTCCGGAGATCCGGACAGGCCCCGGTCAGCCGAGACCGTTCTTTTCATTTTTTACCCTCGTTCTTCTTAGCCGCCCTCGAACTGAATTCCTCGGTGGATGCCTCATTGTTTGTCTTCTTCCTCGGGGAAACGTTTTAACGAAGCCGAGGTTTCATCCCCGACGCTGTACCACGTATTTTCGTGACTTCGACATCCCCATTTCCTCCGATTATTCGCAATATTAGTTTATCGTTATCTTGTACGTAGCTTTTAAATGTTTCTTGAAAACAGTACGTAGTTCGTGCGTGCCATCTACATCGTAGATGTAGATCGTCTCATATCTGTAGATCGTTTCTGTTTCGTCCCTTGTCAAAGAATAATTAAAATGGAATTTGTGTACACCCCTCATTCTGTACAAAATCTTTTCGTGGACGAACGTGCAGAAACGAATCAATCTATTTAATACCTTTAAAATGAGTAAGTGCAATTTGAAACTGCAAGAAAGTTAAACGAATTTAGAGATACATTTTCTAAACATTAGAATGATTAACACTAGGAGTGGATGTGATTAACACTAAGAGTGGAGGTTTTACATCACTTTATAAAATTAACGAGAATGTGTCTATCTAAATTTGTAGCCATTCTGTTATAACAAATTTGTTAAATAATTCCTCATGGATGTTCGTTCAGAAGAAAAGTGACGTAAGTCAAAAATAGAAAATTTTACAAGACAGCCATTTGAAAATTACCTAAAATTGCCAATCTTTTATTATCTTTTTTATTGTGTATCACCAACTTAGAAATGTAAAATAACTGCAGATCTTTATGCATTTATGGCTTATAAAAATCTTCAAAAAAGGATAGAATATAAAATTCGACAGAATTTTGTACAATTTTTATTTATTTTGGATCTACAAAGGCTGTTTCCATTAAAAATAGAATTCATTTCACTTTCTTAAAATTTATACAAAAATTGGAAAATGCATAAACATCCGCAGTATCGTTATAAAGTACACCACAATTTATATATTTGTTATTATACTTTTCTTACATATTTTGGGATGTGTCTCTTCTTACGAATGAACGAATGTTAGAAACGTATCAGGACTTTTGCAACGACCGAATAGTTATCGAACGAAATATTTGGTATCGACACAAGTGTGAAACGCGTTGCAGCGTTTCGTAAGAGTACGCCAAAGTCTCCTAAGAAAGTCGAACGTGTTTACAAGGTATTCTTAGTACGTACACCGCGTTCCGAGGGATGTTGTTCAACTGGCTGTTGCGCGTATCCATTTCTCCAGGCTTGCACAACCTCTTTATGGCTCTTCTCGATTTGCGATCGATGAAAAATCCACCCACTCTCTCGCCTCTCACCCTCGCCGGCGTCCACCCACATTTCGTTCCTAGACCTGCCAGTGCCTATCCAGGGAACGACTGTTGTTCACCATCCATCAAGCAGTCGGGCAACCGCGAAAGAACCTGAAACTCGGATTGACTTTCCGAAAGACCTTTTCAACCGACTCCGGTCAAAGATCCATTCTATGGAAGAATCCATATTCACGGAATACTCCGAGCGACGGTGAATCGTTTCGTCTTCCTCGTATTTGTTCGGTCGTCGGTCATCTGCACCGGAGGTCGATTCAACTATTGTTGAAAAGTTCCTGAACTGCACCTTCCATCTTGATTGATAGACGTCGCATCAATGGAAGGACTTTTCACATTTCTATCAATGTTTAACGGATTACCGAATCCACTAGAATGTTATACTTGTTTTATTTTCATGTTTCACTTTCATGTTTTATTTTCATGTTTTATTTTATTTATATTTTATTTTCATTTATCTTTTATTTTCATGTTTCATGTTTCATTTCCGTTTTATTTTTATTAATGGATGAAAAAACTCATCCATTTTCTGTTTCTCGATATCGATGTCTATCAAAATTACGACTTAATGTTATTGATTACTTTACCACACATGCACTACATAATATAAAAACATAAATCTGTTGATGAAGAAGTGATTAAGACTGACTTCGCTTCCACAGGCGCAATTATGAATGAAACACGTAACGTCTTAATGAAACTGTAAATGTAAGTGAAGTATCGCTGGAATGTAAGTAGAATATTTCTCAGGAGCGTGTGATTGCTAATTTACAAACAGCATCAGCGAAGGAACGAGAATTTCCTGAAGTCTTTAAGCTTGTCTTTAAGCTTGTCTTTAAGCTTGTCTTTACTGGTGCGAATTATAATTGCCTGCTACGAATACAGAAGGAGTACAAAGACGCCCATTAAAAGAGAATATCCCGATAAAAATGTCGATTGTCCACGGTCCTATGGAACCGAGCTTCCCGGTTAGAACGCTGCGAGCAACCTGTTCACGATTTTATTGAAATTTGTCGGTCACCTAACCGCGCACGTTGCATTAGCGCTTCGCGTAAGCAGACAAAAGCACACCCGGGTAACAGACAGCAGCAATTTCAGCCATTAACGCGGGAACAATGTCGTCCGTCGTCGAGATTCATCGCGGATCCATCGAGAACGAAAAAAAGAGACAATTGACAAGCGACGCGTAACGAATATGCCGATTTCATCCATTAAGAGCACCGGTTGCCGATCGAAATCGCGGATTGGTACGTCAAGTATGCCGTTTACGCCCTTCGGGCAGATTGCCACAGTGGATCGAGCGAAAATAATTAATAAGGCTCGCTTCGTTCATTATACGGGCCGGCGGAATTCGGATTTAATTGATCCCGATACCGCAAACCGATTTGCGCAACGGGCACGTGCGCGTGCTAATCCGCGATGCCGATTTCAATTAACCGATTCCCGGCGAGCAAGACACAGCTATAATGAAACGACGACCAATAAAAATTTAATCCTTTCCTGAATTTGTTCTCAATTTCGTCCCCACCAACTTCTTACCACTTTTAATGGTGTATTTAAAAGATACTTCAGAAGACACATCTAATTTCAAACAATTTTTCTGCAAATTATACTGAAAATTAATATTAGAAAATATAGTGCACGTTTGAACTAGCAATTTAAAAATGTCTTATGAGCTTTCCACCCTGAATTCGTTTTCAATTTTGCCTCCAAAAACTTCTTACCATTTTCAATGGTATAATTAATAGATGCTTCAAAACAAAAATCCGTGATTGCTACTAATTTCAAACAATTTATCTGTTAATTATACTGAAAATTAATATTCTAAAATATAATGCACGTTTAAACTAGCAATTTAAAAAAGAATGCCACTGAATGAATTATGAGCTTTCCACCCTGAATTCATTTTCAATTTTGTCGCCAACTTAACTTATCTTATCTTATCATTTTTAACAGTTTAAAAGATACTTCAAAAAAACAGATCCATAATTGCTACTAATTCGAAACAAGTTAGTTGTTAATTATACTGAAAATTAATATTCAAACATATAATGCACGTTTAAACTATCAATTTAAAAACGAATACTAGTGAGTAAATTATGAGCTTTCCATCCTGAATTCATTTTCAATTTTGCCCCCAACAAACTTCTTATCATTTTTAACAGTTTAAAAGATACTTCAAAAAACAGATCCATGATTACTAATTTCAAACAATATATCTGTTAATTATACTGAAAATTAATATTCTAAAATATAATGCACGTTTAAACGAGCAATTTAAAAATGAATGCCACTGAATAAATTGTGAGAAAACATTACTAACGAGTAAATTATAGATTTTTACAGACCCACTAATTTTTCTCATGAATGCAGAAAATCCGTGATGCCTCGGACGTTGAAAACTAATTAATATCTTCTCCTACGAATGAACACGATCTCCAAGCGTTAGAAGCTGCTTGTATCTGTATCAATTTCCGATTAATTAAAAATTAAATTCTCGAACTGGTAGGAACGTCGTTACGGAGCACTGCGCGATGGCCGCCGAACACGATATGTATCGACTAAATAATAGAGAAGTAACGCACGGGTCGTGACGTTTATTACCACGGTAGAAATACCACGATCCTGTAATCGACGCGATTAAACTTTGAATGGCATTTATGCGATAGCCGGCTGAAACGTTCGATGGAGGCTGAAGTTTACCAGCGATTACCGCCGGCATTTATTGCGCCCGCGAAGCATTCGGTATTTCTGTGAAACGGTTCCGTACTCGTTGTTGCGGTTACTTACGAGCAACCGACTCGACCGGTTGCTCATCGGAGACACTCGCTCCGACATAGTCTGAGGCCCTGAGGGTTGATGAACGATGTTGGACGTTACCGGGTTTTAACAAATGCAGCTACAGTTCTTGTTGATGGAAAGTATACAACTCCAACTCGGTTCAAAGATCCAACAAAGATCCGGACGTGGATAGAAACTTCAAATTCGAATTATTTTATTTTGTTTATTATCCAGCTAGTTTTTTAAGAGACTCCAACGTTACACGCGCAGTAGGCTGCAATAATATTTGGACGCTTTTAAACTTCTTTAACGATGATATAGCCTAATTTTTTATTTTTTTATGACACTTTTACCATCGCATTCGCCTTGCTTTTCCGATTAAAACGACGCCAAACACGATATAGTTACGATCATAATTACCTCTGTAATAAGCGAAGTTGAGAATTCATGTATCTCTACCGTAACTGTAAAAATCGATACTGTATTAGTTTTCAATAAGTAATTATGTCGTGTTTGGTATCATTTTAATCAGAAAACGAGTCGAGTACAACAAACGTGGGTACAAACTTTGGATTCTGATTATTTTATTTTGTTCATTATCGATCTAGTTTTTTAAGAGACTCTAACGTTACACGCGCAGTCGGGTGCAATCATATGTGGTCGCTTTTAAACTTCTTTAACGATGATCTAGCCTAATTTTTTATTTTTTTATGACACTTTTACCATCGCATTCACCTTGCTTTTCCGATTAAAATGACGCCAAACACGATATAGTTACGACTATAATTACCTCTGTAATAAGCGAAGTTGAGAATTCATGTATCTCTACCGTAACTGTAAAGATCGATACTGTATTAGTTTCAATAAGTAATTATGTCGTGTTTGGTATCATTTTAATCAAAAAACGAGACGAATACAACAAACGTGGGTACAAACTTTGGATTCTGATTATTTTATTTTGTTCATTATCGATTTAGTTTTTTAAGAGACTCTAACGTTACACGCACAGTCGGGTGCAATCATATTTGGACGCTTTTAAACTTCTTTAACGATGATCTAGCCTTATTTTTTATTTTTTATGATACTTCTACCATCGCATTCGCCTTGCTTTTCCGATTAAAATGACGCCAAATACGATATAGTTACGATTATAATTACCTTCGTAATAAACGAAGTTGAGAATTCATGTAACTCTACCGTAACTGTCAAGGCCGACACTTTAATCGTTTGTAATAAGTAATTATGTCGTCCTTGGTATCATTTTAATCAAAAAACGAGACGAATACAACAAACGTGGGTACAAACTTTGGATTCTGATTATTTTATTTTATTTATTGTCGATCTAGCTTTTTAAGATATTCGGACACTCTTAACGAGACGATAACATCGTTTGCTGGGCAATGAATGAGTCTGATTCGTCACGCTCCGAGGTGAAATACTATTCGAATACACTCCGTGGAGCCGATAGACGGATATTGCACAGTATTGGTGTGTTTTTTAAAATATTGGACTGTACAACTAGGATTTTTTTCAGAAGAAGAAATTTTGAAAGTTGAATTATTGAAGTTGTTTTTATATTTTCGTGCGAACTTATATTGGAAGTTTAAGAAATGTATGTGGACCAAGCAGAGTTCGATGGTAAAGAAAATCAACGATGATAAAAATTGGCACAAAAGAAAGTAGTACGTGAAAACTCGAAATATTTGTTTGAAACTGACATTTCGAAATGCACTTTGATCGTAGGACAATTGGAATGCGAGGAAGCTTCCGAGTAAATTGATGTTGCCTCATCGTCCAGCGTCCATTTTTTCGGAAGGACGTACGCCGTCGAGATGAAGTTTCGTTTTTCTCGTAAGGATTCCTACGAAATTTCGCAATATCGCGTGTTCTTGCGAGGTATCGCTCATTTGACGAGGCAGTCCCGGTGAAAATAGAAGGATCCGCACGTGGGAAATCGAATTTCTTGCCGGGGATAAACGGGCGTTTGCATCAATCCTGTGTTCTTGTTCAGCGAGGCGCTCGCGTGTCCCGGCTACTTTAATTGCTCCGTAATCGTCTCCGTCGTTGAAAACCCTGCCGCTTGCATTCCTCCGGCTGGCAGACCGCGATGCGGTCGCGAGTATGTCCCCAACAAGGTCGACAGATGTCCTCGATGGCGGAAACGGAATTCCAGCGCCGGGGTTCGCGCGGTTTGCATTCAGACCTAGCTTTCAAGAATTCACACGACGCGGGGCGTTGGTTCTTACCTTGGTCCGGGGTACCTGTCCAGGACGGTGGTCCATTTCCCGTTTTTGCCGGACGGCACGGGAGGCTCGGGCTTTCGCGGATCACCGGGCCTTTTTGTCCGCCCCTAAACATTTGTAGAAATCATAATTTCGCCTCCTTTTCCATCCAGAAATCTTTGCGCCAGAATCCATTAAAAAATTGTATTGGATTGTAAAGAAAGTTCGTAGCGTTTTTGAAGCCAAACTTTAACACAAAATATTTCTTCTTCGAAAAAACGCTACGAACTTTCTTTACAACCCAATATTTTGCATAATGATCCGCAGTCTTTCTTTACGCATTTATGGAAAAAATTAATTTAATGCAGTGGGAACATTGGAATAATTTAAAGGTACTGTTATATTATATTCAACCTATTAAACATATTACGAAAGGGAATCATACTGAAAATTAATATTAGAAAATATAGTACACGTTTAAACTAGCAATTTAAAAATGTCTTATGAAATTCCACCCTGAATTCGTTTTCAGTTTTATCAATATTTTGCATAAAGATCCGCTGTCCAGTAATCGGTTTAGGGTAGCGACGGGTTGAAATTAACCTACAAACCAACACACTCGCTGAAGCCTCGCATCGCCTTCTCCCTTATTTTTATTTTTAGTTGACAAATAAAAATAAGGGCTGAAAAATCAAAATAATGGTTTGAAAATCAATTTCAACCCTTCGCTACCCTAAACTGATTACTGGACAGCGGATCTTTATGCAAAATACAATTTTTTAATGTGAATTCCAACAAACTGGAGTGAAACAGAAATTTATTCCCTTTCGTAATATGTTTAATAGGTTGAATATAATATAACAGTATCTTTAACTTATTCCAATGTTTTCACTGCATTCAATTAACTTTTCCCATAAATGCGTAAAGATGCAAGAATCCGCTGTCTACCGATTACTAGACTGCGGATCTTTATGCGTTTACAGCTTCTGAAAATGTTCAAAAAGTGCTAGAATATAAAATCCCAGAGAATTCAGTACGATTTTTATTTATTTTCGAGCTCCAAGGGCTACTGCCTCTTTCTTTTATAATTCGTCTACAAAAATTAAAAACTGCGTTAACACCCGCAGTCTGATTACTAAATATTGTATGTCCTCAAGAGAGGTTATCCCTGAGATAATTTGAAGTAACTTGTTCCTTAGAAAAACTGCTCTGCGCAACTTTGTTAGAGCAAAACCTGAAGAAAACGGAAAGGTCAATAAAACAATTTTCATATTTTTCACTGGTTGCATAGCCAATTGTTGTGTAGGACATATTTCCTGAGAAAGAGCGAGCGGTGCAGAGCCAACCGATGAGAATCAGGTAGAGAGGCCAGCAGGTCGCAGATGGCAATCTGTTTGGGATTTCATTTCCCCAGGAAAAAAAGTGCTTCTCCCGGGGGCGATCGGGTGGATCATAAATCGAGAACAGCGGGAAGGAATTGCAAACTATTCGTGGGGCGTCTGGATCCCTGGATCGAACAATAGAGTCGGCGGAATAGGTGTTCTCCGGGTCGAAAGCTAATCTATGAAGCAGCTGGTGGATCTGTGCGCGACGTTGTCTGCCGACTGTTTGGTTCTTCTATCGCGGCGTGTCGAATGGGTCTAACGAGTCCCAGGTCGATCCTATTTTCGCCCTGATCGATCGGATCGAAGCTGGAGGCAGAACAGGGTCCCGGATCGACCGAGGCTCTCGTTACGGTTCTATCTTTCGGTGTCGATTCGTGGCGCACGATTCCGAGGCGTGCGCTAACTTAAATCGAGATGAACCTTGTTGATAGCGAGACCGATCATCGGCAGATCGCCGGTCTGACAGGTGCATAATCACGGCAGAGTCGTTTGTGCAACTGCGTCGCGATCGCGAGAGTATTTGCGCGAAGATAACGAGACGTACACGAACGATCTAGATCTAGAGAATCCCATGGTGATCTTCGATTTTCGATTCCTCGAAATTGTTATTGCGCGACGACCTACTTCCATTGAGCAATAAAAAACTCTATCGATGAATGTATTTTTGAAATAGATATATTAACTGGGAACCACCAACTTCTTTCTACATGGAAAGTAGTATTGATTTTTTTTTTATTATGGTACCTTTCATTAAATTCAATAGAATTTAGGTAGTTGTACAATTTAATTATTAAAATCTCTTGAATAAATAACAGATTCTTCGGCAGGGCTAATACTGTTTCAATCCACGATGATCCATTAGCGTGGTTTGCTGTCTTCTCGAGACAATAATAATAATTATTGGTTAGATATCTAATGAATTTATTTAAAAAATTCTATCGATGAATGTATTTTTGAAATAGATATATCAACTGGGAACCTTCAACTTTTTTCTAGATGGAAAGTAGTATTGATTTTTTTTTTATTATGATACCTCTCATTAAACTCAATAGAATTTAGGTAATTGAACCTTTTTTTTTTATTGCTTGGAGTTACAGAGTTTATTTACTGGTTTAATTGACGGTATGTCGTGCGTCTTCGGTCGCGCCGATCGCAGTTCGGGGGCAATCGCCGATCTTCGGTGACAATCGCCGATCTTCGGTGACAATCGCCGATCTTCGGTGACAATCGGTCGCAAGGGTCTGACCGCGGCTTCATAATACACGCGAAAGTCAAAGTGAACACATGTAAATACTTTTGGTTATCTCCGAGCCACCCTTCTTACCTCGTCAACCGCGTCGGTTGTTACCGGGACGTAGAAAGTGTTACATATTGTGTTTCCGTGTTGCAACATTCTTAATAGTTATCAGCATTGATTCTGTGTTCAAGTGGGTTATCGAAGTGAAAAATTTTGAAGTGTAAACATCTTTTGACGCCCTCCGTACACAATTTTTGCTGCGCAGTGAATGAAAGTTTGATCCGTCACGTTTATCTGTGAGATAATCTGCGAGCGAGAAACAGACAGGTATGCAATCGCCATAGTTTCCTTAAACAGTGTATGTCAGTGTATTCTATTATAATCTCCGATCGATGGACTTCGATACTGTTACATCAATTTTTTAAGTGAAAACTTCTTTAGCAATGATCTAGGCTAATTTGTGATTTTTTTAGCTTGCTTTTCTAATTAAAGTGACACCAAACACGATTATATTAGGAATTCATGTACTTCTACTGTAACTGTCAATTCTGAAACTTTAATCGCTTGTAACGTGTAATTATGATCGTAATTGAGTCGTGTTTGGTGTCATTTTAACGAGAAAACGAGACGATTGCAATTGCAAAAGTTTCATTGATAAAAATCATAGAATTTATATACATTTTCTGTGATTTTATATGCTTGGATATAAAAATGTGTATAATAAAAAACGAGAAACCGGTCATTTGACTGACGGTGGTAGGTTTAGTGCTAACAAACAATAAACATGTACCGGAAAGAAATGAAACTATAGCATAGTCATCTGACTGCAGATCTTTATGCATCCGTGTGTTTCGTTTCGTATAAAGTTACAAATTTGCATAAACGTCGTGTACGTGTCAATTCCACAATGACTCCAGATCTCGTTTCACCGAATACTGTTCACAATAGGGGTTTCATTTTCGTCGAATGCACGCGGAATCTCGGAATCGGTCCCGTTGTCGTCTCTGAGAAAGATAAAGAGAGGAAGAACGATCGAGATCGAAGTTTGCGTGTCATCCGGTCCGCTCGATTCTCCTCGAAGGTGAACACGTTTGACATTTAACACGCGGCGGATCGAGCAGGCGCCTACAAAGGGAATCACTCCGGCGGATCCAGAACGCGAAGCCTCGCGATCGATCTATCCCGCGTGAATCGCGTATCCGGGCATCGACCACCCCTGAAGGAACGTAGATCTTCCGGCGATTTCTCTCTTTCCCGGCCATCCGAGGAGGGAACCGACACGGCGATCGGTGTCGGGATTCCTCGACCGTATCAATGTGAAAGAGATCCAGGCGCCATGGATCGCGCGCAACTTTTAACCTCTTAACTGCGGAATTTAGTTTTAAAAATCCCTCGCAGAGTGCGGAATTAAAATCAAACGATGGCGTGTCTACGCGTCGAACGCAGGGCAAATGGTTTTATTATAAATTTTACGAAAACCGAGGAAGGATTACATTTTTATTTGATAAAAAATTAACAATTCATTCTTCAAAAGGTTATTGATATTGCACCGCATTAGAGATTTAGATTGACGCGTATACACGTTGAACGCAGTTAACTGGTTAACCCTTTGCGGACGAAAAACGTTTTCTATATTTATTTTTCGATGGGTACTTATTTTCCATGTTGAACGAAATTAGAATCCGAGGAGATCAGAATAAGAGTTGATTCAAGGAAAATATGCTTAATAATAATACGAATAATAATTTTTCACGGCATCAACCGCTAGGGTCTTATAATTTAATTGTACACACCCGCTGAAAAATATGTGGCCACTTTGTTGCAAGTATAACTTATTCTAATAGTACCAAATTTTAATAGTAGAAAAAAGAAAATTTCGAAATACGAAAGTTACAAAATTATTATTAAAAAATATATATTCTCTAGTACTGTGTAAACTAGACCGCATAAAAAATTAAACGTCTTGTCCACATATTTTTGAGCGGGAGTGTACGTACAGAATAATATTTGCGCATTTATAAGAACAATGAGTGGATGAAATAGAAAATAGAAAAACTAAAAGAATTTGGGAAACTAGCTTCGGTCGTGCCATCTTCTACTTTAACTCGTAAAACGATACAGAATTGCACTAATAGTTAAACTTTAAAAAGAACCACAGTGAATGATCGATAGACAGCGGATCTTTATGTAAAATAAAAATTTTCTATCTGAACAGCAACAAACTGGAGTGAAATAGAAATTTATTTTAAAATAATGTAACAAGATTTTAAAATTCTTCTAATGTTTTTACGTACACCTACTCATTTTTGTCATAAATGCAAAGGTAAAATGATTAAATCACGAAAATTACATTTTTTAACCATGTGATGAATAATGCAATATATAAACATCAATTCGATTCATACAAAATTGTTAAAAATCCAGTACACCTCCTTTCAGCTTAAAAATTGAATGTATTAATTTAAG
>CM052194.1:14163575-14173814 GCA_028455805.1 Lasioglossum figueresi
ATTCGTAATTCGTAATTCGTAATTCAGCAGTCGCTTCATTCAATTCAATTATAATGGAATTTATAATTCTGGTCTCTTGCGGTTAAGAAGAAAGTATCAATCTTTGCAGTTACCTAAAAAACTACATAAAGATCGGTCTTACAGTTGTAATTTTCCTTCGGAACCGCTAACTTTCGAACGAGTGATTTGTTTCGAAAGGCTCGACCTTTAAGATATAATTCAGGGCGCATATTTAAACCGAACGCGTTGCATATAGCGTACAGTTGAAAAGCTAATGGGCGCCTATCACAATAATTTACATAATTATTCAGGATCTCGAGCACACTGTTACCAACTGCCACTATACTCATGCCAATAATATAACACTCTCGGTATAAATTGTTCAATTTACCAATTTAATCAATTATAAAAGCCAATCAAACTGGCAGGAATTAAAATTAAACAAAATTAAACCTAGAATAATTCCATTGTATATGATTTTTTTCATTTCATTAATATGAAATTGATAACAACACTTCATGACTTCATACAATACTTAAATGTGTAATAATTGATTAGATACCTACATATTTAAAAAAAGTGACGTTAATAAAATCTTTAGAAATGATGAGTCGAAGTTCTAGAAGACATTGAAGCAGTAAACAGATACTTTCTGTGTTGATCTCTACCGGAGAAACTTTCTTAGAACCCTTTAAATAATAGGTGAATTCGCGCCTGAACCCGTAATTGATATCGCCATTGTCTTTCGGAAGCGTGCAGCCTTCGTAAATTTAGGAGAATTTTAATTCCGGCTTAGTGGTTCGCCCAGTAATTTTCGTAGCCCCGTTGTCGAAGATAATTGCCACGTTTCTACAGCCCCCTAGCCACAGGGTAAAAAAATTGCCCGATGAATTTCATAGCGATTGTGGCGTGGAAGAGAAAACGTGTTGCCTCGTCGACCTCGACCGACACTTCTGGCCTCAACCACCACTTTCCTCTTGCTGTCTAAACGCCCATTCGGTTACCTCGCGAATATACTATTTCTTTTTATCATGGTTCAACCGTAACTCTAATTCTTCGATGCACCACAGGCCATCCTCGATCCACGCGGCTCTCTAACCATCGCTTGGCGATTCAGTTACCTGGAAACCTTCTAAAACCCGGAATTTCTCAGCTTTGGCATCATTACTTCGCCATTGTTTTCAGAATCCCTAATGAAAATTCTGTCTTTAAACAGAGAACAAATCTGGTCTGAAAGAAATGAAAATTCTGTCTTTAAACAAAGAACGAATCTGGTCTGGAAGAAATAATCTCCGTGGCGTTAAGGAAAAATGTGTGTCCACAAGATTTAGAAAAAGTTTTATCAACTGTAGTCGGTTATTAACAGACTGCGGATGTTATGCATTTATGACAAAAACGAGCACGTACAATTTAAAGCAGTGGACATGTCAACAATATTTAATTGACTTAATATTTATTTGGCTCCCTAACTCGATCCATCGTGGTCCAATTTCATAATTACTAAGCTTTACTTCGTCTGACCGGATGCTATAAGAAAATGAACGGTTCTAGAAAAAGCACCTAATCCTAAATTGAAAAATTTGTTTTATTATAATAGACTTTGATAGAATCCTGAAAGACTTGAGAGAGTCGAAGAGTACACAGTATCGCTTCAATCATTTCAAAATGGCTCCCCAACTGGAACCATCGTGGTCCAATTTCACAATTACTAAGGATTACTTCGTCCGATTGGATGCTATAAGAAAATGAACGGTTCTAGAAAAAGCATTAAAAATACCTTTAAGAAAATTAATAGTTAGTTACCTAAAATGGCACCAAACATTGCCACCTGTCTTCAAAATAAAAATGTTCTACCTGAATTCCAACAAACTGGAGCGGAATAGAAATTTATTTTTTCTCTTATTATGTTTAATAGATCGAAAATAATATAACAGTATAAATTCTGCTAATATGTTTACAATTCTAAATTACACCTTCCCATTTTTGTCTAAATGCATAAGATCCGCTGTCTAGTGATCAAACTATTCGAGGTATGTACAGTACATTTTTTAACAATCTAGTTAATACCCTGATACCCAGTGCTGTGAAATGATAAGAATTCGTCGCAGCTGAACTTCCACTTATAAATAGATTGTTCTAATCCAGGGT
The DNA here is from genome assembly GCA_028455805.1 of Lasioglossum figueresi. Classification (NCBI taxonomy): domain Eukaryota; kingdom Metazoa; phylum Arthropoda; class Insecta; order Hymenoptera; family Halictidae; genus Lasioglossum; species Lasioglossum figueresi. The sequence goes on from CM052194.1 coordinate 14,165,724, forward strand.
TTCCCGAACTAAAGCAGTGGACATGTTAAAAACATTTAAGCACATAAATGTATTACTTTCAGCTTAATCGGATAATTAAAATAAAAATAGAATACAATTATTTATTTTACTCCTGTGTCCTGCGATCAATGCGAACATTTTTTATTTTGCATAAAGATCCGCAGTCTAGTTATTAGCTAGAAAGAAGGTGTTTCCTTCTTTACCTTTGTAAAAGTAATTTAGACAAGTACTTTGTTTATACGTATCGCAGATACACGTTAAATGTTATTGTCCATTTAGTACCACTTATTTTACAGCGCGCGATTAAGGTCAAAAAACTATGCTGCTTCGGAACAGCAACGCGTGCAGCGATTATTCACAAATTTAATAAGAAACCTCAGGCATCTCCCTTGAAATTACCTCGAACAGAAAAGTTGATTTTAATGAAACGTTTTGAGTAAGAGTTAATTTCACGAGGTTGAACGTTAATCATCCTAGTGCGCGAAAGCGGGAAAAGTTTCGAGGAAACGTCGCTGAAGAAGGAGAAGACGAAGAAGAAGAAGAAGACGAAGAAGAAGGAGAAGACGAAGGAGAAGGAGAAGACGAAGGAGAAGACGAAGGAGAAGACGAAGAAGAAGGAAACGACGAAGAAGAGAAACATGATCGACACGTCCCCGGAGGGTTCAGAACGAGCGTTCCTTACGCTGCTTCTTCCCCGTGAGTTTCCATCGCATCGCCATTTTGCTCGTCACGGAGCAAAGTGGAACGGGGCGCACACGTCCAGCGGAATATAAAAGGGAAGAACGGGAGAAGGAACGATTCTGTTGTAAAATAGCGAGCGAACAGACGGACAGACGAGTCGAGGAGATGTATGAGAGGAGAGTTCAGACCGCTCTGCTGCGTTGCCTGAAAAGGAAACCGACGGCGCCTCCAGTTAGCGGAAGTCGCCCTCCGACTAGTTTTACACGTAGCCGCCGCCACCGCCGCCGCCGATGCTGCCGTCGCCGCGCGCCGCGTCCCCCGAGCAACGTGAACAACCATGATCGCTGCCCAGTGACGTTATGTACGCGCAAACGCCGCTAATTAGTCCCTCGGTATGTGAACACCGAGGAATTTTCGTAGAAACACGCGGATAATCGCCTCGGTACCGTCCTCCTCGACCAGTGGAGACGCGAGACACGTTTTTAAATTGTTCCGCATGAAATCCTTGCCACGTTCGAGCAGAAAATGGTTCGCTTCTTCCAGCCTTCCAAGAACTGCCATATTTCTTTCCCGTAATAAACTTCTTCCGGGACCTCTGGAAGCTGGAAAGTTTAAGGGGTAGTCTCGTTTCCAATAGACTTTTTCCGAGTCCTTTGGAAGCTGTAAAATTAAGGGGGTTGTCTCGACTCCCTTCTTATTTCTCGATAATGCAAAGATGAGATTTTTCAGTAGTCAAAAACGCTGGATAAAAGATCAAGCTTTACGAGGTGTAATTTGCATAATCTGCGCATGTAGCTATTTTCATTGAGCTGCGACAGCTACATGCTGCCGAATAATGCAAATTACGCCTCGTAAACGTAAAAATTGTATATTTGAAATGAGAAAACGAGTCTATCCCCTCAATATTCACTCGAATTTCCCGGAGAAAAGCTTCCACAATGACTCAGCAAAAAATGCTTTTTCTCGAGTAAAGATTCACGAAACATATTTATTTTTTAATACGTATTACATAATTATTATTTCATAAACGAAGTTGGTATACACGCTAGAAAGACGCGCGCAAGTTGGTGTGAAAGCGCGGTCTCCCAACTCGACGTTGAACGGATCTCACCGAGAGGTGGTCGTGCATCAAAACTCCATTCCCACAAGATGACGTATGGCGATACTAATACAGCAAGGAATTCGCAGAAGGAGCAACAAGACGGGTCGCGACAGGGTACCAAGGGCCGATCGCCGACAAATTTAATAACCCTAATGAACTTTTTGCCGGACGACAGAGAGCATGCCTCGCAATCAGAGGCTAGGTTCCATTCCTCTCATAAGAAACGCGACTCTTTCTTACGTTACACGTCGATTAGGATATTAATCTTCGACCGGGGCCGACCAGTGTGCTCATTGGGGGACCGATGCAACATGAGGACCCCGATGCAGATCCGAATGCACCGTCGATCCGCATTCTTGAAGTTCGTGGCGCCGCGGTCTGTGCGCGCGTTCTGCATTCGTCTTCCTCGAGGATCGGAGCATCTGGTTGGCAGAAAATACCAGGACCCGGTTCCTCGTCTTCGGCGCGCTTCTTTTCCGTGGTTCTTTCCCTCCGTTCGTCCCGGCGCAAGAAGGATGTCGTTGCGCAATTATTTTGCGCATGATTCCGATCGCCGGATCAGATTAAGACCGCCCTTCTCGCCGGTGGAACGCAACGAGGACTTCGTTTGCGAACCGCGTTGTTACCCGGCAAAACCGGCCTCCGAAAAGACGAAACGGGTACGTGCGACTATGCGATCGCGACCCGACGGGACCGACGACCCGCCTCGCCGGTACCGACGAAAACGAAGACGTAAGCAAAGATGAAGAAGTCCGAATCGAGAGACGGGCCGCGCTCCGACGTCTGTCGATCATCCCAGAATCGTTTTTGCACGAGGCGTGAGCGGCTCCCGACCAACTGCCCCCTCTCCCTCTCTTCCACCGGTGTTCCGGTTATTAGCAGAGTTATGAATGATACCGATAGTGGTCCGTCGGAGGGTGACGTCAATGATAATTGGCCCAATTACGTTTTTCCAGTTAATCGATTTCGGCTATTCTTACTTTATTTGTTTACCCGTAGAGGGAATGAACTCGAAGTGGGAAGTTTGCATTGGTCTCTCTTTCTTTCGCTTTGAACGGGCCTGGCGAGTCCGAGGAGTTTTCAATGTTTTTGAAATAAATTTGGATCTTTTAATTTTTTTGTAGAAAGTCTCGGAAGATTATACAGAGTTCAATGTAAGAATAATAACCAAGGGTAATTTTTACAGAACAAGAATATACGAATACGTGAACTTAACACTTTGCACTCGAATGGTGACTCGGAGGCGTCATTAATAATTTTTTATATCGTTATTCAAAATATTTGTTGCATCATTAAATTGGTATTCAATAAATTGCTAAACTTATTTAATATTTAAATAAACTACTGAAAGTATTGTAATACTTTTATACTAAACGTATTTAATATTTAAATAAACTGTTGAAAGTATTGTAGTACTTTTCTACTAAACGTATTTAATATTTAAATAAACTACTGAAAGTATTGTAATACTAAAAGTATTACAATACTTTTATACTGATACTTCGTATCAGTTTTATGTCGATAAAATTATGTCGATAAAATTATATCGATAAAATTATATAAAATGGAAATATTTAAGATTGGAAGAAAAATGCGGTTTTTGAATTACAATAGCTCCGAGTGCAAATGGTTAATGTACGTGGAATTCTTGCACGTATTTTTCTTGTTAAAACATGCGATGGCGACTGAAAATCAATAAAGAAAATGGCGAACAAAAGCATAAAATGAAAGGAATAAAATAATATTTTGATTTTTTTCGTTAAATGTGAATCTGTTTTCTGTTACAGTCTGCATCGGGACCAATGGCCGCCTCTCCGTTCCGTCTAATAAGCAACACCACTACCGGAATCTTCGAGACCGGTACACCAACTGTACTTATGTCGACGGCAACCTGGAGATCACATGGCTCCAGAACGAGACCTTCGACCTCAGCTTCCTCCAGTATATTCGGGAGGTCACCGGCTACGTCCTTATCAGCCACGTGGACGTCCCGAAGATCGTTCTGCCGCGGCTGCAGATCATACGCGGCCGAACACTCTTCAAGCTCAACATTCACGACATCGAATTCGCTCTCTTCGTCACGATGTGTCAGATGCAGAACTTGGAGTTGCCGGCCCTCAGAGGTAATTTTCGGACACCCAAAATTACAATTATTATTATTATTATGATTAGACAGCGGATGCTTATGCAAAATAAGAGTTCTCTACCTGAATTGCAACAATCTGGGGTAAAATAAACATTCATTGTCTTTCTTAATACATTACCGACCGGTGATTACTGCATAATTTCGAAAAATCTATGGTACATAGTTAAACATTTTTTAATGGAAACTTCAATAACAACAGCAATTTTCATTGCGAGCTAACAAGCCACCCTCGATAACGTCATCTAATAGTTTCATTTAAGATTGCAATGTAAAAGAAAATTTCTATGCTTTCTTTTGGTAAAGCACAATTATTGAAAATCCTATTAATAGGCTTCCGGTGGGTAAAGTGTTAATATGTTTAATAAGTTGAAAATAATATCATAGCATTTGAAAATTCTTTTAATCTTTTTATTCTTTCAAATTACGTCTACTCATTTTTGTCGTAAATGCATAGAATTCGCTGTATAATTATAATAGACTTTGATAGAATCCTGAAAGACTTGAGAGGGTCTAGGACTATACAGTATCGCTTCAATCATTTCAAAATGGCTCCCTAACTGAATCCATCGTGGTCCAATTTCACAATTACTAAGCACTACTTTGTCTGACTGGATGATATAAGAAAATGAACGGTCCTAGATAAAGTACCATTAAAAATACCTTTAAGAAAATTAATAGTCAGCTACCTAAAATGGCACCAAACATTGCCACCTGTCTACAAAATAAAAATGTTCTACCTGAATTGCAACAAACTGGAGCGGAATAGAAATTTATTTTTTCTCTTAATATGTTTAATAGATTGAAAATAATATAATAGTATATTTAAATTCTTCTAATATGTATACAATTCTAAATTACACCTTCCCATTTTTGTCGTAAATGCATAAGATCCGCTGTCAGTGATCAAACTATTCGGGGGACAGTACATTTTTTAACGATCTAGTTAATACTCTGATACGCAGTGCTGTGAAATGATAAGAATTCGTCGTAGCTGAACTTGCACTTAAAAATTGATCGTTCTAATCCAGGGTTTCCCAAACTTTTTCTCTGATGGAGCACTGAAAGAGCCTTTGAATTTTGACGGAGCTTCCTGTTGAATTTTTAAAGAGGGTATAGGTATAATGACGCATATTTCTTTATGCGTGACGTTTTGGGCGACAACACAAATACGAATGTCATGAACGATTCATACGTAAAATGATTATATTCAATACGTAGACAAAAAGCTTTGTTATTAATATTTTTTCGCAGAGCACACTTTAGGAAATCCTGTTCTAATCTATGTAAACGTTACGAAGATCACGGTGAGGCGTATCTAAACTAAATCGGTTCGTTCGCAGACATCCTCAACGGCAGCGTGGGCATGTACAACAATTACAACCTCTGCCATATCCAAACGATCAACTGGGAGGAAATAATCACCGGGGGTGGAATATACTCGTACGTGTACAATTTCACATCGGTCGAGCGGGCTTGTCCGCCATGCGACAAGAGCTGCGAGAAGGGCTGCTGGGGCGATGGTCCAGAGAACTGCCAGAGGTACTCGAAAGTGAACTGTTCTCCCCAGTGTTGGCAGGGCAGGTGCTTCGGGCCCAATCCGCGGGAGTGTTGCCATCTTTTTTGCGCCGGTGGCTGCACGGGCCCGAAACAGAGCGACTGCCTCGCCTGCAAAAACTTCTTCGACGACGGTGTGTGCACCCAGGAATGCCCTCCCATGCAAAAGTAAGTAGCCACCAGTCCTCGTCATTAAGAACTTTATCGTATCCTCCCCACCGCACCCCTCGCGCAGACAAATTTCTATTTACCACCCTTCCCTCGGTTAATCAGGCATCATCAAAATAGACTGCGGATGTTTACACGTTTTCCAATTTTTGTCGACAAATTTTGAAGAAAGTGGAATTACATAAAATCATATTTTTAATGGGTACAGCCATTTTATTTTCTGGATTTTGAAAAAAAGTCAATAATTTTCTTGTCGGCTTAGAAATTGCCGTAAATATTTACAAAAGGGGATCCGGCTTCGATAACGCGTTGCCCTTGAAATATGTTGTTAAAGTCAACATTCTGAACAACTCTTTCCTTAACACAGGGCTTGAAGGAAACTGTAGAAATTTTCAATCAGTTTTGATGTAACAGTTATTTTTTGACTTTCAACGTTTTTGTTATAAAAAGCCAGTTATAAATCCACTAAAACTTTCACTCCACATACACATGCCAAAAATGTTTACTTTAACTTTTAGAAAAAGTGCTTTCAAACAAATTTAACGTTTAGCATTACATAGGTTTGTTGTTGAAACCTTGAATCATTCTATAGAGTTCTAGTTGTATTGTTGGGAATTCCGCGTTCACAAGGAACAACAATGAATCAGCGATACTGATTTTTTTTAGTTTTATATTTTACTTTAAAACGTCTGTTGAAAAATCAATGTTCCTTCAAAACTTTAAAAAATAACTGCTAAAATTGAACTTTTATAACAGAAATCATTTAAAAGTTTCAAATTTACAAAATAACTTTTATTTATAAAAGTTTACAGTTTCATTCAAGCCCTGCCTATACGTATACCTGTCGCTCGGTCTTAGTTTCCAAGATGTTTAAAAAAAAACATTAAATAAATCGAGATTACGTGTACAGTTCATTCTGCAAGTTTTAATGCATTCTCAAAAATGAGATATTAACACATTACCGATCGGTGATTATTGCATAATTTTGAAAAATCTATGGTGCATGGCTAAACACTTTTCAATGGAACCTTCAATAGCAACAGCAATTTCCATTGCGAACTAATAAGTCACCCTCAATAACGTCATCCAATAGTTTCATCTATGATTGCAATGTAAAAGAAAATTTCTATGCTTTCTTTTGGTACAGCACAATTATTGAAAATCCTATTAATAGGCTTCGGGTAGGTAAAGTGTTAATATCTTGAATCAATAGTTTATTGGATACATTGTGCTCATTATTTCAAAAAATACATCGATACGTTTGTCGAAAGTATAAAGTCCTTTAAATAATTCTTGTAATTCTCGAGTACGAAAACGTGAAACGTCGACGGTTTCAGGTACAATCCAACGACGTATTCGTGGGAAGCTAACCCTAACGGAAAATACGCGTACGGTGCAACTTGCGTGCGGAAGTGTCCAGAGCACCTCCTGAAGGACAACGGGGCTTGCGTCAGGTCCTGCCCGCCGAAGAAGAAGGCTTTGAACGGAGAATGCGTGCCCTGCGACGGTCCCTGTCCAAAAACCTGTAAAGGCGTCGAGAAGGTGCACTCTGGGAACATCGACAGCTTCAAAGATTGCACGATCATCGAGGGATCGATCACCATCCTCGACCAAAGCTTTCAAGGTTTCCAAGACGTCTATCCAAACTTCAGCTTCGGTAAACGATACGAAAAGATGCATCCCGATAAACTCGAAGTCTTCAGCACTCTGAAAGAAATCACCGGGTTCCTGAACATCCAAGGCGATCACAAGGACTTCAAGAATCTGTCCTACTTCCGGAACCTAGAGATGATCGGCGGAAGAACTCTCACGGAATATTTCGCTTCGTTGTATATCGTGAAAACATCGTTGGTCTCGTTCGGCCTCAGCTCCCTCAAGAAGATCTACTCGGGATCCATCGCCATCTTGGAGAACAAGAACCTCTGTTACGCGCAGAGCATCAACTGGACGAGGATCAAGAAGTCATTGGAACACGAGAGCTTGCTGTCGAATAATCGGAAGGAGATCGAATGCAGTAAGTCCCTTCGAACTTTTCTGTTTTGTTCGTACTTGTAACTATACGAGAAAGAAAAACATTTTTAATTCTTTCTTGTCTCTTGCAATTTATGCAGATCATTTTTATTTTACATAAAGATCCACTGTCTTCTTATTATTGTAAAACTATGTTAGGTGTTCAATCTCTATGTTGTACACGAACTAACTTCTGTTTTCTTCGTACTTGTAATCATACGGGAAAGAAAAACATTTTTAATTTTTTCTTGTCTCTTGCAATTTATGCAGATCATTTTTATTTTACACAAAGATCCACTGTCTTCTTAATATTGTAAAAATATGTTAGGTGTTCAATCTCTATGTTGTACACGAACTAACTTCTGTTTTCTTCGTACTTGTAACCATACGAGAAAGAAGAACATGTTTACTTCTTTCTTGCAATTTATGC
>CM052194.1:14182445-14200456 GCA_028455805.1 Lasioglossum figueresi
ACAATCTCCAAAGTGTATTTCCGAAACAGACCTACGAATATCCTCTTAACTTAGAGCCGTGAAAATGAAGACAGTCGAAGAACGAACTTCGTCTTCTGAACAAAAAATGTCGAAGTCCCAGTAAATAATGAGCATGTTTTTGTCGCAGGACACTACTACGAGTGGGTAAGTCCTCAAGAGCAAGGTCCTCTGGAGCCTCTAGCCGGGAAAGCCGTCTGTCGCAAGTGTCACCCTCGCTGCAAGAAATGCACTGGTTACGGGTTCCACGAGCACGTGTGCCAGGAGTGTACGAAATTCAAAAGAGGGGAACAGTGCGAGGACGAGTGTCCGGCGGATCATTTCGCCGATGCTGACACCCAGCTTTGCATACCGTGCTTCAGCGAATGCCGTGGCTGCTTCGGTCGAGGCCCTAATCAGTGCTACAAGTGTCGGAATTATAAGATTTATCTGGTAAGCGACGCGTCTGTTCTGCAATAGATTGAATAGTTTAATTTAGATTGAATAGTTTAATTTAGATTGAATAGCTTGCGTAGTCAATCAAAATGTATAGATTATTTAAAACCTTTCTGTATTTAACATGTTTGCAGAAATACTCATTATAAAACTATAAATTAGCGAGTAAAGAATGGACAGTCAGAGAAATTCTGTAACATGTTTTAGAGGAACATTAATAAATTGTTGGAAGCAATACAGTAAATGGGTACCCGGGTACCCAGTTGACTACACAAAGGTTAAAAAATATAGGACACAAAGTTTCGGGAAAAGTTACTTATAAATAACAGAACAGTATAACTTATTTCGCGGAAACTATGACACGAGGGACGGATAAGGGCTAAGACATTTCTATAAACAGTTACTAATTTATTTTACCACTTCCCAGGAGGAAGACATAGACGGCAACGCGACGGCCTTCAACTGCACGGAGATATGTCCTCCCGAATACCCCCATAAGATCTTCCCGGTGGACAACGAGCCCTATTGCTCCCTGGAAACACTAGGTCTCGGGTTCCAAGTGGACAACGAACTCCAACCAGCAATCTTAGCAGGCGTGGTAGTGTTCACGCTAGTGTTCATCGTGGTGACCGCTGTGATCATGTACTTCTGGCGTATTCGGGCGAAAGCGAAGGAGAATACTGTGAAGATGACGATGGCGCTAACAGGATTGGATGACAACGAGCCTCTTCGACCAACCGGCGTTAAGCCGAATCTAGCGAAACTGCGAATCATCAAAGAAGAAGAGATGCGAAAAGGAGGAATTTTGGGTTACGGAGCATTCGGTAACGTCTACAAGGGTGTGTGGGTACCTGAAGGAGAGAACGTGAAGATACCGGTGGCTATAAAGGTTCTACACGACGGCACAGGAGCAAACACGTCGAAGGAGTTCCTGGACGAAGCGTACATCATGGCTAGCGTGGAACATCCGAACTTGCTTCAGCTGTTGGCTGTTTGCATGACGTCGCAGATGATGCTCGTCACTCAACTTATGCCACTGGGATGCCTGCTGGACTTTGTACGCACGTTCAAGGATAAGATCGGCTCGAAAGCTTTGTTGAATTGGTGCACGCAAATCGCTCGGGGCATGGCTTATTTGGAAGAGAGGAGGTTAGTCCATCGAGATCTTGCGGCTAGGAACGTTCTCGTCCAGACACCGAACTGCGTAAAAATCACCGACTTCGGTCTAGCTAAGCTCTTGGACATCAACGAGGAACAGTACAAAGCTGCCGGTGGCAAGATGCCTATCAAGTGGCTGGCTCTCGAATGCATCCAGCACCGAGTGTTCACGCACAAATCGGACGTCTGGGCCTTCGGCGTGACCATCTGGGAGGTTCTCACATACGGCGGCAGACCCTACGAGAATGTGCCTGCAAGAAACGTGCCGGAGCTGTTGGAGAAGGGCGAGAGGCTACCGCAACCATCGATCTGCACGATCGACGTGTATATGATCATGATCAAGTGCTGGATGCTGGATGCTGAGTCCAGACCCAGCTTCAAGGAACTGGCGGAAGACTTCGCGAAGATGTCCAGAGATCCTGGTCGATACCTCGCGATCAAGGGCGACAAATATATGAGACTACCTTCGTATACATTGCAGGTTAGCGAAACTATATGTCGGATTGCTTGCAAACTGTTGTTGCTGATATGTTTAAATATTTTCTTGCCGGTTCTACAATTCGCGGACGTTTATGCAAAATAAAAATGTTTTGCATTGATTGTGGGAAGCAGGAGTAACATATAAATTGATTTCATCCTTTAACGACTTTGTTACATTAAAAGCAGCATTACGACATTCTTGAATTCTTTAAATCTTTCACTTTTTTTATATTTCGTCCAACCAATTTCTTCATAAATGCATAAAGATCCGCAGCCTAGTAATAAACAATAAGAGGAAATAAGAGGAAATAATTTAAAATTCTGTCTCTGTAACACCCCGTATCGCGTAATTTCTAAAGCACCATTTTTGAATTGTAGGACGAAAAGGAAATGATAAGGAATCTAGCATCGGACGGTCCAGAAGCGTTGGTGGACGCGGACGAGTACCTTCAGCCGAAATCTAGAGCCCCGATTCCACCGGGACTTTCAACGTCGAACACTTCCGGTTCACCGCCGAACACACCAGTGAAAACCTGCTGGCCCAATGGGAAGCCTCTCGCTGCCGACTCTCCCACCCCTCAAAATCAACAGAACTGGGACAGAGAGTTGTTGAGGTATGGGGCGAATCATCGAAACGGAAATGCAACGCACGAACCAGGTAATTCTGGCCAGCACGCGCATTTTGCACCACCGAACGGACACTGTGGACACCCTGTTGGATCAGACAGTTCCAGTTCGAGATACTGCTCGGACCCGTTGAAAATGATCAGCGCCAGAGGTAAGCGAATTCTTGCGGCTCAATCTATTTATAACATTTTTCCTACACCGGGAACATTCATTAAACTCCCGCTGCTATCGATAAGTAATATTATTAGAAAGTGGATTTTATCCATTTATGACAAAAGTGAGTAAGTGTAATTCAAAACAGTGAAAACATTAGAAGAATTTTAAAATACTGTTGTATTGTTTGTTTTCGACCTACTCAACAGATTAAGAAAGAAAATAATTTCTATTTCACTCCAGTTTGTTGCAAATCGGGTAGAAAATTTTTATTTTTCATAAAAAGCTGTCTAAATATTATACACTAATCCAGGGAGTTCCGACTTGTAGCTCGAGAGTCATACGCAGCACCTTCCCTGCTTAGGTTCTCTATTTAGATCCCCACTCTTAGACTTCATCGTTATATGTATGGTAGAACACGCGTACATTATAATCCTCGAAATTCGTCCCTGTTCCCTCCCACGCCACAACTGCCGCCTAACTCTACGGCTGTACGTAGAACTGTAATGGGAAGAGGTTCGAATGGTGGGGACCTTGCGGTTCTCTGAGAGAAATAAGTTGGAACTCTTTGCACCAATCAAATCAGCGTAGCGAAATGTACCAACTGATTCATTGCTATCTTCTTCAGATTGCGACGTAACAGACGATTGTTACGACGGCGACGTAAACTCCGTGCACCAGCAGGCTCAAGTAGGAAACCTGAAGCTAGACTTGCCATTAGACGAAGACGACTATTTAATGCCATCGCCGCAATTGCCAGCAAACACAACGCAGTACATGGATCTCATAGGGGACTCGAAGCCAGCAGGTAACTACAAACTTCATCGTAAATTACCAGCAACTCCATTTCCAACCCTATGTATGTCGGCTGACTTGTCTGCAATCGTATTCTCATTTGTGTCTTAACGTGTGTTTGTAACCTGGTGTGTTTTAACGCGATCGATTAGATACAGCTAAGTCGCAGCTAAATCTGAAGAGTATTCTACTATGGCCTACTCTGTGTTCGTTTTAAAAATGTTTTACCGCTACAAGGGTTAACAATAGGTCTCGTCTCTTCTTTCCAGATATGGAGCCGAAGCGACTCAACAACGGCTACCGGAAGTACCCCGAATTCCTGACCATCCCAGGGAAAACGTCCTTGGACAATCCCGAGTACATAATGTCCCAGGATGAGGGCCCGTTGACCCCGCAAACACTGGGCATCCCGACGGCGGACCTGGAGAAGGTCCTAACGAATGGAACCTTTGGATCGCAGGTCAGACAGAGGAGTTCGGAGGAGGAATCCGACCACGAGTACTACAACGACTTCGATCGTCTGGAACGGGAGTTACAGCCGCTAAAACCTTTGAGGAAAAACGAGACGACTGTCTGATTCCAAGGATTCCTAAGCGAAATGACTGTTTCCGTTGTTCCGAATCGGAATCGTAGAACTGCCATCGTTCGGCCGGAACCGGATCGACTAGATTCTAGCTGGAAGGCTAGGAGCTAAAAAAACGTAGGCGACGGATTCGGTTCCTAGTGTGTAGGAAACTCCAGAGTACTTAGAAAGGACACTTCGCCCGAGTGCCGTGTTTCGATTGTGATTAGACGTAGAACGCAAGAACTGTGTGCTAACTTGCCGACAAATCCCCGGGGAACGTGTCTCGTGCACAAGAAACTGTTGCGTACGCGCGTGACGAACAAGTAGTGCAAAGATAATCTTAATGTGCCATTCGCAGTGGCTTGTAAATAGAGGTACTGTCTACCACTTGTTTAAGGCTATTCTAAGGAAACGACGTACAGTAAATGGCATAAGCGATTGTCCCCCATAACTTTACCTGACCTCGACGGTCCACGTTCGTGTCCGCGTCGCCTCTTTCCCCGTGACGGATTCACGATTATGCCACCCGTAAGCTGACACATTGTCGCCTATTTTTACTCGAATGCATTGCAAATTGCCTTTACTGTCGCATTTGGAAAGCTAGAATACTCAAAAGTTTTTTCAACTTTTATTATAACTCGATTATTAAGGGGGTAGACTTGTTTCCAGGATTGTAAGGGTGCGGGATGCGCATTTCTCGAAAATGCAAAGATGGAGCTTTTCAGTAGTCAAAAGCGCTAGATAAAAGATCCGTCTAGGCAGCAGTCGCTTTCAAAAGTCCTATTTTTAATTTTACAAGGCGTAATTTGCATTATCCGACAGCATGTAGCTATCGTAGCTTTATGAAAATAGTTACATGCGCAGCTTTATGCATTCGTAAACGTAAAAATAGGACTTTTGAGGGTGACTGCAGCCTAGATTGATCTTTTATCTAGCTTTCGGTTACTGAAAAACCCCATCTCTGCATTATCGAGAAATGAGAAGGCGCATCCCTTGCAATCCTGGAAACGATACTACCCCCTTAGTGTTAAGCATTGGTTAAATGCTTTGGCGCTGATATCTGAAAATACTGAACCCATTTGAATGACTCGTGTCTAAGAGAAAAGTCTAAAACTGTGTTTGAAGCTGTTTATCCTACTCGTGAATGCGGCACTGCTCTTTCCACGGTGGCCTACGCGAAACACCGATTCTCTCGAAAGGAAAGAGCCATTCCAATTAGGCGAACGTGGACTGTCTCTCCCCCTCTCGTCTCGTTTTCTACGTTAAAATTCGGCACGCCGGGATCTCGCGTTCCACGCTATCCACCATGGATAATGAGATGTCAAAAATGGCACGCGGGGCCATTTGATAATCGTGGAAGTTACGATGCAAATTTTCGAGCGCTCCGGGTGCGCAACATCTGCGCGGTTCGCCGTTGACTGTGATAAGAAACGTTCTACTATTTCTCGTGGACACTTCAAACATCTCAACCCGCTGTTCCAGCCTGTCGTGTTCTATCTCTCTCTCTCTCTCTCTATCTCTAGTATCGCAGTAAGCTACGACAGTGCGCGATAACAATTGTCCTACTTTATTGCTCGAACGCGAGACGATCGTATTCCCAAAGGATCGCAACACGAGGATCGCACGTGCCCAAGAACCAAGAGGAAAAAAAACGAACAAGGGACCGTTCTCTCGTTTCGCGATTCCACTTAAACGTTTTACGACTCCCCATATATTTTTGTATGCCATCGCCTCCGCGAAAAGGGACCAATGAATTTGATCGTAGCCAAGCACGGATGTATCTCGATTTCTATAGAAGAAACGCGTCTTGTAAATAGACTAGCGACCACTAGATCGTAAGGACTTTTACGAACGTAAAAAACGGAAAATGTACTTGAATAAGTTAAGCGAATCCGTGGCGTGTTTTTTTCTTTTGTTTTGTTTTATTGGAAAGAGGAAACGAACAAAAAAAAGACAACAATGGAAGAAAGAGCCGCGTAATCGATTAGAATTAGGACGTGCCATGTTGTGTACAGGGAACGCGCGATGCAGAGAACACCGTTCTCACCTGTGTTCACCGGAAAAGAAACGGATCATCCCTGGCGTTGCGTTCCATTTGTGAAAGATGTGCATCGGGCGTCTGCGAGATTGACAATCTCATTCACGATGGTATACTCGGTGGACAAGATTAGATCAAAATTGTCGAAGTCGTCGAAGTCGTCGAAGTATTGTAGTGAGATGACAAAAAGGTTCCTGGCAGTGTCGCCAGAAAAGTTACCCTCTCTCTGCCAGTACCGGACACATGCATCGTAGTGACGAAACACGTCACGTGACCCGACCACGGCGGAAGAGTAGGGAATAGCGTCGTAGAAGGGGAAGATAGAGTGGGGACACAAGTCTTGCCCCGGGAACCTTCTTGTCATCTCGCGACAGTACGTATCACGCGTAATTAATTCCTAGTACGAACGGCAAAAATGAAAATTTAATCGAAACTGCCTTCTATCTAAATTCTGTGACTTTTTCACGTTCGAAATAGAAATTGTTTAATTGTCTTTCGGCGAAAGTTACGCGAACTCGGAGTATCTTGTCTGCGAAGTATAAAGAAACTTTTCGAAGGAATAAAATTGACGTGCGGTTTGCTGTGATAAATGGAAAGAAAGGTTTTTAACGCGACGATTGTTTTCTCTTCTATTATGTTTTGTTGTTTTAACGCGACCAGCTTACGTTTGCTGGTGGATGCGAGAACATATCGCACGGATTTCCAATCTCGCTGCACGCGAAATGCAGAATCTTACTCTTAAGGATCTAAGCAAATACGTATCGTGTACATTGCGTCTGCTATTTTAAGTGTTACGAAATAGTTACGTTAGCGATTTCTCTCCTGTGTAATATATACGATCATACGTCGCGTCGCCGAGCCGATCAGCGTGTATCATTGTAGAAAAAAAAACGTGTGCGCGCCTAATTCGAAGCTCTTTTAAGGATATTGAAGAATGAAAATCTTTGCGAAACCTACCTGCCCGCATTTCCCTCTACCCCTTTTCACCCCCCTGGTTCGACGATATTTTATTTCCTCTTTATTTTCTTTGTTTTCCTTTTTGTAAACCGAGAAATTAGTATGGAGAGTATGCGTGTGAACTAGAAATTGTACAATACGTTTGATCGCCGGGATAATTAGCTGCGAGGAATTGCATTTGCCATTCGGTTGTGGACCTATAGAACTTATAAAACTTTATAACATCATTGTGTTATCGTAAAAAAATTATTGTAATAAAGAATCACCATCATTCTTACGGGGTATCGTACGTTCTTTTTCAAACGACTTCTAATCATAATGGTTGTAAACTTTCGTCTTTTTGTGCATTTGTTATTGCACATTGCAATGCATAATCTGTTTGGTGTTATTCAGTAGAAGCTGACCGAAACGTATAAAATGAATTTCACACATAAATTTATTTTGTGTAAAATAAATTTACTCGTACAGTTGATGTACAAAGTATTCGTACACATTTTAAAAAACGAATAAGTTCTTCAAAATTGGACACAATTGCTTAAGTTTTTTTGAGACGGTAGAAGAATTAGTTTACTAGCTAATGTGTAAATAATTTGTGTTTTAAATTGTTATTGTTCGCGATTGCAAAGGAAAAGTAAAGGTCACGATCTTTAAATACTTTATCTGTGCCTGTAGTGAAAATTTGTTTTTCGTAATGTATTTCGTAAATCTAAGTAAGTCATAGGTGGACCATCCTGAGAGCTAAGTAATTTAGTTTAGTATGCTTGGTGAAACGAGTGGCATCTCACTACAATCTTATTTATAATAAATGTAAGTATTACTCGCATAAAGAGACTCACCACCCCCAACCGTTCAACAGTTAACAATAACATTTTCTGCATAAATTTTGATTGTGAAACTTGCAATCGATACAATAGGTACAGTATCCAAAAAATATTTTTAGAAAACCACACAAAATTGTTATAGGAAATATAGTAATATGTTCGCTATGCAAAAATGTATAATAAACGGGTGGTTGGACACCTTGTTGCTCACGCAAGTGTTAAAGATACATTTTAAGTCATATAGTATATCTAATAAATTATTTTTAATAAATATTATTAGTAATAATATTTATCAAGACAGTGGTACAGAAGAAATTATACAATTTCAATTAAACACTTGAACCAAATTCTTGTTCCACGTAAAGTTCGTGAGGTAATGGTTACGCAACGCGCTTCTGAGTAATGCGGCATGTTTACGTAAGTACATACATCGGTAAGCGCACAAAACGAGTCATTGAACGAAGTTTAAATAACAACTTTTCCCACTCGGATTCTTTCAGCTGTTATCTGCAGTTGCTCGTGAATCGTTGTGCGTCGCAGATGTTTGTGCGTCTCGCGCTCCTATAGTGTTTCCGTGTGATTGCGTATCATTTACAACGAACTATAAATAAATCCACCATCGGAAACGAAGAGGTTCTCGAATCGAAATTTATCTATTTAATTATTTACGATTTTTAATTGACCAGTTGATCGAATTTAACAAGATGTTTAAAGTACCAAGATTATACTCCATTTTTTGTTTGAGTGTCTTCCGTGATAAAATAACGATTGCTTGATAATAAATTTCACAGAATATTTATATATTTATGTATATTGTAAATTTAGCGAAAGCGTACCAATAAGATTTTAATCAGTTGTTCGTTTGTACGTCCTCCGTGACAAAATGGCAACCGTTTGATAGGAAATTGTATTATAGTAAATTGTTGAGTGAGATCAAAAGTTTTGATAAGAACTCTTCGATTGCTTGTTACAGAGACGAACGTAAAATGGAGACGATAGACGATCCTCACTTAAGACACCTGTTCGATGGAAATCAAGTATTTAATGTTTACAATGACAATGCCATAAACTTATCAGTTGGAGCTCCCGGTCCTGACCTACTCCAAAACTTGCCGGATATGATACAAAGAGCAACGGACCACAAACTGGTAAATATAAATGGTTTGTTACATTACTGAAAATTATCAAGGTTTATTCATTATTAACATGAAGCACACCACTGCCGGTCAAATGACCGGTTTCATATTTTTTATTTTACGATTATCGAAATTATGAAGTTGCTTGTTAAAAATTTTAAGTTAAAACATTTGAATCGCTTTTAGTGTTTTAGTCAAGATAGAAACTAATATTATAGACACTATATCCAGTTCGAACGAGATGGTGATAAGCAATTGACTAGTCATTTCACACATGATTTGAACGTTCAATTTGTCAACAGTTTGCTATTATGCATAATCGTTTTTATTTTATTTAATGAGGTCTAAGTCAAAATTGAATAAAAGTGAGTCTATCAGTTATTTTACATCACATTACTTTAAACATTATTATTTTAAACATTGTTAATTCAACATTATATGGAATTCATTTAGCGTTAACATAGTTTGCCTTTAAATATCTAGGAACAAGAAAAATATAACGTAGGCTAACCGGCTACAAAATGTGTCGGATTATGTTTTATAAAAATTACAAGACTGAACTTATTTAGATTTTTCACCATTTTTATAACAATACGTGATTAAATATAGAAATTTATTGAATAATTTCTGATGGAAGCATCTTTACCAGTTGTGGTACAGTAAGTGTTAGGCAGACATTTTTTATAAAACGAAAGTGTTCGCTTATTATGTATGCTTCTTCTTAGGAACAAGAACGCAAAGAGGGAATGTACTATCTTTTTCAATATGGCCCGACTGCAGGTTTGTGGGAATATCGCGATGAATTAGCGATGTTTCTAACCAGGCGATACGGCGATCCAGTAAAGAGAGAAAATTTAATTTTGACCTGCGGCGCAACTCACGGCCTTCAACTTTTGTTGAACACCGTCCTTTCACCGAACGGAGTAATCTTTGTAGAAGAAGTCACTTATATGATTGCTCTGGATACGTTCAAACAATTTCCATTGATTAAAATAGTAACAGGTAGATATATAAACTAACTCAAACTTAAAATATTTCGACGCAATAATTCGTCAAATAAAAAAATGATTGAAATCGTGTGTCACAAAAATAGTTTAACCCTTTGCACTCGGAGCTATTTCAACTCGAAAATTAAATATTTCTTCCGACCTGGAGTAATTCCATTCTATATGATTTTTTTTCTTTTTATATGAAATTGATATAATATCTCGTACAATACTTAAATGTTCAGTAGGATCTTCTTCTTTTGGATTTACAAAGTCTGTTCCCATTAAAAATACGATTGTATTTCATGTAATTTTCTTCAAATTTGTGTATAAAAATTGAAAATTGCGTAAACATCCGCAGTCTATTGATTAAATACCAACATATTGAATAATGTAAACAATATTTTGAATAATTCTACGAGCGCTAAGGGTTAACACGTTCCGTCCGAGTCGGAGTTTTTGCTCATGTGTTATAATTCCTCATTCTTTTGGTATTAATATATTCCATATACTACATAGTATTCTAAATAGTATGTCTTAGAAAATTACTTAAATATTAAATGCATTTATTTATTTGATTGGCAGTACCAATGAAAAACGATATAATCGATTTGGACGCGTTTGAGAAAATAGTCGTCGAGGAAAAAAATAAGGGTGAATTTCTTCTAACCGACGAAAAGATATTTTGGGCTATGCTTTACACTATTCCCACTTTCCACAACCCTACCGGAAGCACGATGCCTCCAGGTAAACAATAAATTACGTATATTTTATAATCGATCGTACAGGTTACACAGTAATTTGTGAATTGTTAATTTTCTATAGAGAGCTGCAAAAAATTGGTTGAAATAGCGCGCAACTATTCCGTGCTGGTTGCTTGCGACGATGTTTATAATTTACTTTACTATGGAGACGGTTTCCCGCCCCATCGATTATATTATTACGATGATCCAAAGGATGCTGAATATAAAGGTGGAAATATAGTGTCGAATGGATCATTTTCGAAGATTCTTTCACCGGCAATTCGCTGCGGTTGGATGGAATGCCCACCACGACTGACAAAAATCTTTCGATCGTCGTAAGCATTTTTAAATCCGAAATTCATCTCATTTCCATAAATTTCCATAACTATGATTTCACATGTTCACGTTTCAAATTTACCGATTTGATATTATCATCTGGAAATTATAAAATATTAATGAATTTTGTATCAGGACAGCGTATTAGAATGTTTTGTTCGATTTTTTCACGAAATTAAAAACCTCCAGAGGGATCTTACACAGCGGTGGTGCTGTTAATAATTACATTTCCGGTGTTATTGCGAGTTTACTGCATCTAAGGATTGAAGACGAGTATCTCGACAAACTAGTGAAAATTTACAGGGTGAGTTTCATAATAAATAGACTGCGGATTTTTATGCATTTATGAAGAAATAGCTTGGGTGAAATATAAAACAGTAGACGATTAGAAAAATTTAAGAATATTGTAATGTCGTCTTCAATGTAATCATGTCATTAAGGGTTGAAATCAATTTTTCTTTTCATATTAGAAGAACATTTTTATTTTGCATAAAGAAATCTGATAATAAAGAACAAATTGTTCATATTAGTAGTTCAGAAAAATGTACTTCGCTAACTTCATTTAAAATGCTACAAATGTAAAAGAAGTGGTTTTCATTGTTCACTATTCTTTTATATAGTCTTTCGTGTATTCTTTTATGAGATGAAGATAGAAAATTGCAGTTATTATAATTGAAATACACAATTTAGTCCTGGAACCACTCATCAATTTTGGAAAGTTCTGTGCATGTATGTATTCTCTTGTAGGAACGATTAACAACATTATGTGATGTATTGAAACATTATTTACCAACATGTTGCTCATTTCAACAACCAGAAGGTGGTTACTTTGTATGGATTCATCTACCATCTGGTACGCATTGTGTACGATGGCGAATACAACTCTTCTATACCAAATAAAAATAATTATTATTTTCTATAGGTGTGAATGGTACTGATTTCGTCAAATGGTGTCAAGAAAACCATAAAGTAGCAGCTATACCTGGAGTAAGATTTTCATGCACAGGAAAATGTCACAACTATTTACGACTGAGTATAGGATTTCATAGGAAAGAGATTTTACAAACTGCTTCGCAGACTCTTTGCACTGCTTTACTACACTATATTAGAAATAATATTTAATTTACACTAACGTAACTTCAATAGCTATTAGTGCCATCATTAAGTATTAGTTTAGAACATTTAAATATTCTCAATCATAAATGATGTTCAATTACAGGTAATTACTAGACTGCGGATCTTTATGAAAATAAAAATTGTTTGAGGAAACAGAGGACAGATTAAAATTGATTTTCTCCCTTAATGATCTTAATAAATTGAAAATAATACATCTACGTCCTCAGACGGTTTTAATTTCTTTACTGTTTTAAATTGCTTTAAATCGCTGTCTAGTATATTATTACTGAAAAATGAAAGAAACAGATAAATTAAGAATAAAAATAACATTTCTAAAGTACTGAAAATATCGACAACTCTCAATTATTTTATTATTCAATTATTTATATGTACAGTATGTTTGACAACAGTTTCGAGAAAATTTGAGAGGTAATTGTACAGGACAACATAAGATAAAAATCAAGAACAAACGAATTGTATGTATAATCTATCAATAGACACAGAGTTCATTTTTGTACTCTTGATTTTCGTCTTATATAATCATGAAGAACAATCCCCTAAATTTACTTTCCTTGTTATCTACATATATATATACATGTACTTATATTATATATTATATTATTATATTATATTATATTATCTGATTTCAAAGCTTCATCATTGTTTTACTTCGAAAAGTAATTATAATATAAATTGTACATTCCAATGACTACGACGAGTCACGTAAGAGTTCTTTCTCTTTTGTAAGCAACAACTTCTCAGCATTGTCAATGTATTCACGACTTAAATTGGTTATATAACTCTCAATTCTAAAAACTAAATCTTCGGACAATTTTTTCTTTTCTTTTCACCGTCTTGATATGCATGTTTCGTACATTAGTAATGTCTTCTTTGCACTTGATAAAATATTTTTTGGCTGTCTTCGCTAAGGTTTCCCTGTATTCTTTGGTGACTCTGTAAAATACAAGAAAGTTAATATTGTGGTAGGTACTTTCGAGAACATAATAACTAGACTGCGGATCTTTTAAGCAATAGTTAAATAAAAATTCATTTTATCCCTTAACAGTCCTTTCACATTTGAAAACAACATAACAATATTCTTAGATTTTTTATATCTTCCATCGTTTTATATTTCATCCAGTTAATTTCTTTGTAAATGCATAAAGATCCACAGTCTACTTATGAAAATGTTCAAAAAAGGCTAGAATATAATATTTGATAGAACTTTGTACAATTTTCATTTATTTTAGAACTACAAAGGCTACTGAAAATAAGATTCTACATGATTCTTCCTTAAAATTTGCCTACAAAAATTGAAAATTGCATAAACATCCGCTGTGTAATAATAACAATACATGTCCTACTTACTTGGGTATTGGTATATAAAGCATAGTACTGTCTTGTTGCGGATTCAAATTCATTTGAGACTTGGCCAGAGTATTCAGTACATCAGGAATTATTTGAGGAAAGGCGGACATATTCATTATTATTGTTTTGGGTTTCCGACTAATTTCTGCTATCTCTTGAAGTTGATATTCAGTTCCGTCGAATTTGACAGTTAACTCTTCGATAGCACCCACACTCGTACGCAGACCTATGTGTTTCATTAATTGATTCTTATAGTCTTCGTATGCTTTATCGAATAACGTATTCATACGAACTACATTTATAACTCCATCTAATTCATCAGAATTGATATGCACAGCTTGTGGTTTTCTCTTATCTTTTCCGCCACCTTTAACTTTTAATAATGTTCTCGTAGTGGAGAAAGTATCGATTCTGTACAGTTGCGGAAAATTATTCAGGTTACATCGTTCATCCGACAAGCTTGAATTACTAAAATTATGTAGCTTCCGCACATATTCTATTGAAAAACCATTAAGTCTACATATGTAGAGATTTACGAAATTTCTTGCACACGAATGTAATTTCATTGTTACTGTCATCGTTTTACTTCTTTTCGAATTCACATATAGATGCAAGGTTATTCCGGTTATTGTTATTCTAATAATGCAAGGAACACATTTTACTACTATATAGATGAAATATTGCTATAGGTTATAAACGTATACGAGTGAACTTCATACAGGTGGCGCTACTAAAAGTATCAGTGCTGCACCCTCGTGAAGAAATACTCAACAGGTTCCTCTCGCAGCAAAGCCTAGTTCACAGTATGCACTTCACAGAATGCACTTCACAGACCATAGAGAATATTCAGTAGAGACCTTCCACATTATGGAATGGTTTTTTTGTCTGGGCCTCGCGAGGTTTCTAAGTGCCCCATGTTACTGATAGTTCACGGATTTAGGCGTATTAGCAAACTGAATACTCTATATACTTCATTTTTACTGCGGATAGTTACTATCTTAGATGTTAGAACTTCTAACAATAAGATCAAAGATATTAATCTTAGACCATATATACTTACAGACCCGGCTTCGGATAACATACTGTGTTCCAAGATTACTTCATCCACCAGATGACGGATGTGGACAAAGTTCTATATAGTCTGTTGATGTTGAGAACTCGCAATACCACGAAGCAAAAGTGAACCTAGAGGGAAAAGAGGAATCCCCTTTTCGGTGTGACGAGTCCACTGATATCAGTGATCGAGTCCCACTCAGCAAGTCAACATTCATGTTATAAAATTTTAGAATATAAGTTTGGTACATGAACAAAACAATCAATGTATATATGTATGAATGCAGAATCAATAAATAAAGAGAATGTACTAAAACAACGTATCTGTGAATATATATATATATTAAATCACCTATTTTTCCCCCACTTCTAACTTATTGTTCAATGCCTTTCGATATCATATTCTCCTGATACTTCTGATAATTCTCGAAATTTTCGACAATTTTCGGGCGGCTGGCAAAGCCGTTGAGTTAAACTACTGAAAATCCGGATACCTCCTTTGATATCATGTTCTCCTGATACTCCTGATACATTTCGGGATTTTCGGAAATTTTCGACCTTCTGGCTTGACGTTGAGTTGAACTACTCCATTTTACAAATTTTTCGAGCGACTGACTTGTCGTTGACTTGTACTACTGAAAAGTCGGATACTTCCTTCGACATCATGTTCTCCTGATACTCCTGCTACTTCACGGGATTTTAGAAAATTTTCGCCAATTTTCGGCCGTCTGGCTTGTCGTTGAGTTGAACTACTTAATTTTCGAAATTTTTCGAGTGACTGACATGTCGTTGACTTGTACTCCTGAAAACCCGGATACCTCCTTCGATATCATGTTCTTCTGATACTCCTGTTACTTTTCGGGATTTTGGAAAATTTTCGCCAATTTTCGGCCGTCTGCCTTGACGTTAAGTTGAACTACTTAATTTTCGAAATTTTTCGAGCGTCTGACTTGTCGTTGACTTGTACTACTGAAAAGCCGGATACCTCCTTCGATATCATGTTCTCCTGATACTCCTGCTACTTTCCGGGATTTTAGAAAATTTTCGCCAATTTTCGGTCGTCTGGCTTGTCGTTGAGTTGAACTACTTAATTTTCGAAATTTTTCGAGTGACTGACATGTCGTTGACTTGTACTACTGAAAATCCGGATACCTCCTTCAATATCATGTTCTTCTGATACTCCTGTTACTTTCGGGATTTTGGAAAATTATCGCCAATTTTCGGCCGTCTGGCTTGACGTTGAGTTGAACTACTTAGTTTTCGAAATTTTTCGAGCTTCTGACTTGGCGTTGACTTGTACTACTGAAAAGCCGGATACCTCCTTCGATATCATGTTCTCCTGATACTCCTGTTACTTTTCGGGATTTTAGAAAATTTTCGCCAATTTTCGGCCCTCTGGCTTGACGTTGAATTGAAATACTTAATTTTCTACATTTTTTTCGAGCTTCTGACTTGTCGTTGAATTGAACTACTGAAAAGCCGTATACCTCCTTCGATATCATGTTCTCCTGATACTCCTGGTACTTTTCGGGATTTTCGAAAATTTTCGCCAATTTTTGGCCGTCTGGCTGGACGTTGAGTTGAACTACTTAATTTTCGAAATTTTTCGAACGACAGACTTATCGTTGACCTGTACTACTGAAAAGTCGGATACCTCCTGCGACATCATGTTCTCCTGATACTCCTGTTACTTTTCGGGATTTTAGAAAATTTTCGCCAATTTTCGGCCGTCTGGCTTGACGTTGAGTTGAACTACTTAATTTTCGAAATTTTTCGAGCGACTCACTTGTCGTTGACTTGTACTACTGAAAAGCCGGATACCTCCTTCAATATCATTGATACTCCTGTTACTTTTCGGGATGTTAGAAATTTTTCGCCAATTTTTAGATTTTATCAGGAGAATATGATATCGAAGGAGGTATCCGGATTTTCAGTAGTACAAGTCAACGACAAGTCAGAGGCTTGAAAAAATATCGAAAATTAAGTAGTTCAAGTCAACGTCATGTCAGACGGTCGAAAATCTCCGAAAATCTGGAAAATTTAACTTTGTATCAGGAGAACATGATATCAGAGGTGGTATCCGGATTTTCAGTAGTACAACTGAACGATAATCCAGTGTTACGTCCTAAGGTGGACGTAAAGAGATATATGATAATGAATTTAAAGATTTTAATAAAGGATATAACGCAGTTTTGAACCTACCTGCATTCACCGGCTCCGGTTCGGGTAATTAAGGATTTTTTAGAACTAATTGGCTTTGTTGGTGGATTTTTGGAACGTAATGGTCGAAGTCAGGTATTCAAAATGATTCGAGAGTATGATTTTAGATAATAAATTCAACAATATATGTATATTTTAAGCATCAAATTTCAGATACATTATGTGTTAGGATCTTATTAATAATTGTTAGTATTTACCGATGTGTTGATCGTTTTAAACTTGCTAGGATGATGATGATGTTATTGTTGCTGATTATGATGTTGTTGCTGCTGATTATGATGTTGTTGCTGCTGATTATGATGTAGTTGCTGCTGATTATGATGTAGTTGGTGCTGCGGCGGGTGTACACGCCTTTGGGTTGAACTTCACCAAACTCCACTGAACTCAACTGAATTCAACTGTAGATTGACTGCTGACTGACGATTCTCAAATGTTGAAGTTCTTTATGGTTGGTAATCAAGTTTCGCGACTGCGTGCGAACTGAAACAATTTGATTTTTGACCGAATAGTGAGCACTGTGGTTCATTGATGACTGCAAATCAACTAACTGTTGGTCCTGACGATGAGCCATCCTTTTAAAGAAAAATCAATCCATTGTTCTTAGCTTAATCTTTATGAGGTGTGCACCTCTTCATTGATTTGTTCGTATTAGTTACAATTTCTGATTAAACCGGATGTACAGTATTCCTTCCAATATTTATCGTCCTATTGTTGGATCGAATTGCTCTATGCATCCTCCTAGGAGTTGATCATCAGTCTTTTGTTCATTGACCTTTTGCCCTTTTCTTCTACGTATTGTTATTCTTCATTTCCTGTGATATATCTTTTACATTCTTCGTCGATGAATAAATTTCAATAGGTGTTTCATTTAATTATTCGCTCGCATATTATATTTTGAATGATTTTAATTTATTTGAATAAAATAGATTTCGCTGTGAATTTGTTCGATGAAGCTCTTGTTTAAAGATAAGTTTAAGTTTTGAAATAAATCACATGAGTTAACAAT
>CM052194.1:14200556-14214373 GCA_028455805.1 Lasioglossum figueresi
TTCGTCGATGAATAAATTTCAATAGGTGTTTCATTTAATTATTCGCTCGCATATTATATTTTGAATGATTTTAATTTATTTGAATAAAATAGATTTCGCTGTGAATTTGTTCGATGAAGCTCTTGTTTAAAGATAAGTTTAAGTTTTGAAATAAATCACATGAGTTAGCAATTTCATATAGTCCACTGCGAAATATATCTTATAGATTTTCCTTAATTCTATCGCTCGCAATGTGGTATACGATAATTCAATATTAGTTATTAATTATAATATTCGATATTACTGTGAGCCCGTGCATTATTAGCAGAGTAAATACAAAAAGAAATTCAGAGATTATATTATATATATATATATATATATGATTGATTTTATTAATTACTGCTCATGGCAGAACCACCGGATGTGACACCAGATAATTCAAGAGTTGTACTACTGAAATTTCGAAATTTTTCGATGGGTCTGGCTTGCCGTTGAGTTGTACTACTAAAATTCCGGATACCTTGCTTTTAATATTTTGACGAAAATACCGTCTGAAATATCTGCTTGTTCGACGGAGATTGTAACATTTGATGATAATCGATTTGTATTCTGCACCCACGAGATGCCGTCGGTGGCCTTCTCCCCAACGTCATCTAACATTTTCGTTTCAAATTATGATGTTAAAGAAATTTTCTAAGCTTTCTTTTGATAGAATACAATTAGTTAAGTTGTTATATAGAGGTGGCAGATTCTTAAAAGACATTTTAAACGGCGATAACATCTTAATAAATTGATCTATTCAATCGCGATGTAATCTTTGTAATCTCTTATTTCCATAGTAATCTGACTTTGCGGCAGTGAATAATTAATCGCGAGTGACTTCAACTGCCGCGTTACTGGAGAACAGACATTGGTTTGAATATTTAAACAATTGGTAATCCGCGGATGGGACATTTAACGAATATGAAAGGGTACAAGAGTTTCAGAATTCAATACGGATTATTTGTGAATTGTTACCTATAAGACAAACGCCAAAATGTTATTAAAATATTATTAATTCGTGCAGGATATGCGACGTGTTGCCAATTTTTAAGATAAATTATTTACTTTAATAGGGGAAATAGCGATTAATGTACCGATTAAGGATCATCTTGATATTTTTGTTATAATTCGCCCTGAGATTTGTAATAATTAGGCAGCAGTGATTTATGCATTTATGACAAAAATGGGTAAGTGTAATTTAAAACAGTAAAAAAGATTAAAAGGAATTAAATATACTATTATATTATTTTTAACCTGTTGAATATATTAAAAGTTAAAACAAATTTCTATTTCACTGCAGGTTACTGCAATTCAGGTAGAAAATTTGTATTTTGCACAAAGATCCGCTGTCTAGTAATAATAAGGCCAAGAGGAGATTATTATATAGCGAGCATTCATCGCAACCAAAGGAGATATTTAAGTGACAACTTAAATTTAAATATAAATTTCTTTAGGTGGACCACCCTGTATACAGGCGTAAATTCCATCATAAGAAAGTAATACACCTTCATTATCTAAGACAAATGTGCACATTCCAATTAATCGCGTAGCATCAATCTGCTCGCGTATTCATGATTAGACTGCGGATTTGTTGCATTCCTAACAAAAACAGGTACGTACAGTTTAAAGCAATGGACATATTAAAAAGATTTGATGACATCAGTGTACTATTTACAGATTACTAATAAAATTAAGCTGAATAAAAATTGTTTATTTGAGTTCTGTGTCTTGCAATCAATGTAAGCACTATTTATTTTGCATAAAGATCCGCAATCTATTCATGACGATTCGCAAAGATTCATGAAAATTGTGATATTTTTTGCAGCGTTTAGATGAAACTGTGCTGTTAAGGTCTGCGTCTCCTATACAGTCACCACAGTACACTCACACACCGTTAAACCATGTATACGTACGCGAGGATTGCAAAGGTCCGGAATTCCACTTCTACTTTCTTAATAATGAAAAGACGGGGTTTCTTAGTGGTCAAAATCGCTAGATGAAAGATCAATTTAGGGGGCTATTTGGCTCAAAAGTCCTACTTTTACGTTTACGACGCGTAATTCTTATTATTCGGCAGCATGTCGTGGAGCTACGAGAAGCAATGAAAAGGCACCGGTGCTGCCGCCTATCGTGGCTGTCGATATGATGCCGAATAATGAGAATTGCGCGTCGTAAACGTAAAAGTAGGACTTCTGAGGCATATAGCTCCCCAGATTGATCTTTCATTTAACGATTTTGACTACTAAGAAACCCTGTCTTTGCATTATTGAGAAATCAGGAGTAGAATCCCGGACCCTTGCAATCCTCGCGTACGTATTCGTGGTCTGACGGTGTGTGAGTGTACTGTGGTGACTGTATGCAGTCACGCGAAAGTGTCGCCTGTCTAGGAGACGCAGTCCTCAAGTAGTCCACCGAGTACCCGGGTACCCATTTACTGTATTTCTTTCTACAATTTGTTAATGTTCCTCTAAAAGATATTATAAAATTTCTCTGAATATCCATTCTTTACTCGCTAATATATTAATCTATAATCTTATAATGAGAATTTGTGCAGATATGTTAAATACAGAAAGGTTTTACATAATCTATACATTTTTGTTGACTACAGACGGGTTAAGCGACTCCTGTCTGCGCTGTTTACTTCCGAGTTGAAACTTCCGAGCATGTAGCTAATGTTAACCGGTAATTCGTCGAATAAGAACGAAAGGCGAAGAGCAAGCATATAAGCCAGTAAATTCAACTCTGAATGAATAGGGATAGGGGAAACGCGGACGTGGTAAGCAGCGAACTGGCGAAACGATGCGCAGAGAACGAACGAAATAGATAGCGTCTCCTGGGAGAGAGAAATCCAGTTCCAGGCAAACTGTCTTGCTAGTAGTCCAAAGATAGTTTCGGATTCAGATTCCCAAGAGTTAGGTGAAACCGCCTTCCCGACCCAAACGTTCTCTATTCTCCACGGGCACGATTCTATGCCGCCTCCGAAACGAGATCTACCAAATCTGAACATTGACTTTGGCTCTTTCGTGGAAGCAATCAAACGAGCCGTCAAATTTCTTATCCTTGCCGAGGTTATGCGCGGGCCCAATGTAACAAGAACACCCTCGAAAGAAACCGATTCCGTTCATACAGGGATTTCGAAAATGTTTACATCCCCAAAGAGTTTCCAACACCTCGTTGACTTGAAAATGTCGATTCTTATTCGAAGCTTTGTCGAAACACTCTCAACTACATAGACGAAAATGCAGTAGAACGTATCAAGGTGAAAGTTCACTTTTGTGGCTGTTTACCCAACCCTGATTCGATCAATGAACTGTTTCGAAAAATGTTTTTCTTCGTCAATTTTTTATAAACTGCGACTGCTGACTACTATGAAATATTATAAAATCTTCGAAACTGTAACTGGCTTCCTTTCCGTGAACATTTATGCAAGGAGTTTTCTTTGGAATGAAAACTACGCGATATTTATAATAATTTTTAGGTTCCATAGACTACCGAGTCTAATATGGATCTAAAGATAAGATCCCGTGTACACAATTTCATTTGTATAACTAATTACTTATGCACTAATATGCAGGTTATAGCATGTTTGAATGGGAGTTTTCAGATAATGAGTTTCCTGGACAATAGATGCTAGGATGAATGGGTTTCCACTATACATATCCTCGTTTGGAGCCGTCGATTTTTGAGGATTTACGAGATAAAAAATGATTAAGATATTATGGATTAAAAGTTTTGCATATTTAATATTCGTTTAGAACATATCTCTTCCTGAGAAATTTTTATGGAAAGAAATGTTTATCTTGAGAATTTCTTTAAAAAGAGTTCCCATATGTAGAACAGATAATTTATGATCTGTAATCAAAGTTCCGAGGACACGAATAAGCTTTTAACCAAATTACCAAAATATTCCAAATTACCAAAATATTCCAAATTACCAAAATATTCCAAATTACCTACACCGTAATAAAATCGTTAACTTCTGTCATTCTTCAGTCACACCGAAGTTTTACATACTTCTTATATGTTATTATTACTGTACACATTTATTTGTCCCTATCCTCGTAAATTTTTATTCGTCTTAAACAAACTGATATTTCAAATATGCTGCAGATCCTATTCTACAGAATTCTATTGTCGAAATTCTGGTTTTCCAGTAGCAGTATGAATTGAAAAGATGTCTATCATTTCACAAGTTGACGCTTCGTTTCCGAGATATTAGCAGTTGAAAATTGAAGGTTCAACTTCCGGCATGGAGTTCAAACCTCATTGTCAGTCAGGTTGGCACTCGGCCACTCGTACACTGTCGTGCACTGTCGAAAAACAAAGGGTGATACTTCCAACCCCTTCTTCTCCATTGTGCACCCTACTACAATTGTTCCACGGCTTTCAACGATCTTTCGACTTTTTCTAATAACATTATCCATACTTACTCGTAATCTTTTCCTTTCAGAATTTTTACGCACGCCGAACATGCATACTCTCGAATAATGTAGAATCTCTACTTTTCAATCAATAAGTGTGCACTTACGTCAATATCCTCATCTAATTGTAAGTAAAAAATTTTAAGACCGACAAATTGAAAGAAAACCCACAAAAATATCATTTTAGTAACAAAAGGGAATGTACTGATTTACCTTGTTGTGTAGAAACTATGTTACTTGTAGAAATTAAAAGAAATATATATAAGGTGAAATATTGAAAATGAGCTAGCTGCATAATTTGTCTGTTATATAAATAACGACTTTATTTTGACGTTAGCTTGTATTCTGTTTCAATCATCTTGCCACTTCTCTTCATATGGGCTCTAAAAGAAATACTGGCGACGAATAAACAGTCTTAAATGAAAAAATAAATACGAAAAAACATGATGCCAACTTACGAATGAACAGCGGATTTTATTCATCAAATAAAACAAAGTAGTCTTATATATAATGGTCATAATAGTATTCGTTAATTTTTAATATGTTTTCACGGTTTAGTATTTTATCTATAAAATTTCTTCATGAATGCATAAAATCCGCAGTGTAGTAATTACTATGGACGATTTTCAGGATCCGTGGCAAAAGTTACATCGGTCTTACTAATGACTAAGAACTCGTAAACAAATACAAACTTTGCTAGTTGAGCATTAGGCTCTAATTAAAGAGTGGACAGCGTGACAAGGTCATAAAGATAGTAAAAAATCTCGCAGACGGTCCGCAGTACCTGGTTAAGAATTCAACCAATGACTTTTTATTATTAACCTAACTGTTATTATTTGGTTATTTGGCTTTAAATGTCACCTTGGAATATACTTGTTAATAGACAGCGGATCTTTATGCAAAATAAAAATTTTCTACCTGAATTGCAACAAATTTGAGTGAAATAGAAATTTATTTTCTTTCTTAATATGATCAATAGGTTGAAAATAATGTCACAGTATTTTTAAATTCTTCTAATATACACATTGTACAATGTAAGTACATTTCGCGAGAAGTAATCGTTTTCTAAATTCATATTGAAAGTGTATCGGACCTTAAATTCTTCTAATATTTTTACTGTTTTAAATTATACCTACTCATTCTTGTTATAAATGCATAAAATCCGCTGTCTACTTATTAAAGTATAAATAAAGCGATACACACACAGAGTTTGAAATGCATGTGTTCGCATATGGAACTCTGGTTTTAAATCGACTCTGCATCGGGCAACTCTTATCACATTGAAAACACATTATCATAGAAGATGTATTTGCTCTCTTTATTCATGAAAGCGACTTGTTAAGTTACAACCGGATTGCGACATCCACAAAGCAAGCGAACGGGACTGGCCCTCGTGCATATTGCAAGGGGAAGTCTCAAAATTACTTTCAAGCGGACCGTTAATGTGCTGCGACCTGGCTTTAAATATTCTACCTCGCCGAAAAACTTTGTCCACGATTGAAATGCTAGGGGATGCTGAGCAGATTCCGTAAGCAGCGCAAGCTTGGAAATAATGTTCGCGCTAAACGTTAAGCGTATTACGCCGAGATTTAAACTCGATGTGTTTTGATAAAAATCGAACACTAGTCGTATTGTCGAAAAATTCGTCAGAAATTCGATATACGGATTAAATGTCGGCATTGTCTTCCGGCAAGTTATGTTTCAACCCTTTGACCCTACATAATAATTTAGCGAGACTGAAATCCTGATACCATGCGCAAGTACATGACAAAAATGAATTTTTAACCCTTGGAATTCGTGGCTGTCTCGACTCTAGAAACTTTATAAGCAATTTATAAACGAAAGAAGTAAAATCGAGCGCTATTAGTCATTTATTAAGTATAAATAAAATTAGAAATGCGAAAATTACTTCGAATT
Organism: Lasioglossum figueresi; assembly: GCA_028455805.1. Lineage (NCBI taxonomy): Eukaryota > Metazoa > Arthropoda > Insecta > Hymenoptera > Halictidae > Lasioglossum > Lasioglossum figueresi. Next base: position 14,206,916 of record CM052194.1, read on the forward strand.
ATGGTATCCAAATTTTTAGTGGCGTCTCTTTGCCATTTGTGTGAACAAGCAGGTGTAACTTTATCGAAAATTCTTTAACAACCAACTCCAAGACAAGAATTCTGTTTAATATTATAGTTACAAACAAAAAGTAACAATTTGTGTTGCGATTCTATTAAGGATATTCGGGGACGAGTGCAACCGAATAAAAGAATGTGGCAGACAGCAGTTTGATTAAACGAATGAAAAAAAGGAAACGGCAAAAATCAATTTATAAAGCGTTCCGTTCGAGCTTTCTCAAGCGTTTCCAGATCGAGATCAAAGGATCCAGCTGCGGTAGTCGTGCAAATATCAATCGGTTCCGGTAGAACGGCCACACTTTCGGTCATTACATAAGAACGTCAAATATCCGTAATTGTTCCGTCGCGCAGGAACACGAGACGTAGCTTTCTTTAGAACAATATTTAGAGTACGTTCGTGACTAAACATCTTCCTCGAAGATGTCGTAAATTAGGGTCATTCGGCGACCATTCGAGATATCTGGCAAATGTCTCGAATGTGTATATCTTAAACAACAATATTGGTTTTTTGGGAAGCAAGGTATGTAATTTAATTTAAAAAAAAGTATTGAAGTTTGAACTTGATTTATTTAGATGTTCTCCCTACTAAGGCTAGGCTGTGACTGAACAGAGTTCGGCAACTCGTTGATACGATAAGAAAAACGTCCGAAAGGGATCACGTCAGCGGCCTAAAAGAAACGCGGCTTTGTCTTTGATTCGATATCTAAAGACACCGCGAGTTACAATGTAACGGACCCGTAGATATGGGATCTGAAACACTATACATATACACTATGTGTGGTCCCTGGAACCGTATTCATTTCTGTACATATATCTATAAACAATGTACCATGGAATTGGTCCTTTTCTGTGATGCGGTATGACCGCTCGGACCGTCACGGGCAGTGTCGAATTACCGGGAACCGTCGCGCCTTCTTCCCAACGCTCCTTCAGAACAGCGAGAAGGATAAACAGTCGAAGCATGCTAATTGGTAAATGCAACGTTCGGCAGGAACCAATCGGTATATCTTTTTCCTCGTCGCGTTCGAATAGGAAATCGAGTTCCGTCAGTTATATTTTGGCTTTCGGACAAGCAACATCTTTTAATACTCGGTTAGACAAGTACAACGCACCGGCCGTTGTCTTGTCATTCAAACGGGATAAGTGTCGAGACGTTACGTTGCGATAGTTCATTGTCCAGCGATCGGGACAACCGCGCTAAATTCCGCGTCATAAACGATCGACAACCCCTCGCGTGCGCTAGCGTATAAGGCAGGACCTGCTAGATCAGCCTTACCGACGAGTCCACTAGCAGGTCCCGGACGAAACGCTCTTTTAACGTATTCTATAATAATTCGAACCGATTTGTCTTATGTAATCGCTTAAACCATTGAACCGGCTACCCAATATTAATTTGGCGGGTAGTAACAATCCTGCGAGGACATTCGCGGGTCGACGCGTCCGCGATCAAATCGGGCTCAAGCCTTACAACCTTGAGTGGAATCCGTCCGCGCATCACCCGTGAGTGTCGCCTCAAACACACGACGTAACATAATTATTATATGCGGAGGAGTATTATTGAAAATATGAGAAGGCATATTATGTTCAGAGTTGTGCTTATTCAATTACATTGTAATTCAATTGCTAATTATTTCAATCAGATGTGTAATTGAAATACAATATAATTAAAATATAGCTCTCCAAATTATAGCCCAGAACTTTGAAGAAGTGCGATGTATTTTTATGTTGTTTGTAATTCGTAATTAATGTAATATAATTACAAAATATTTTATAATTGTACTCCAATTGCAATTACGAATTACATTGTAATTTAATTTAATGAATCTAATTCAATTACTTTATAATTATAATTCCTGAAGTAATTCAATTGTAATTCTGTACAACTATGATTATGTTTTATATTTGTACGATGAACGCACGGATTGTTACGCCTGGGATTACTTCGACTTCCAAAATTAAAACTAAGATATTGACGAGTTTACGTAAAACAATCAACTTTTAGATGAACATGCAGTTCTACTAAATTCCTACTGTTTTTCTCGAAGAACTAAGATATGAAATATCTTGGATACATGAAGAAATCTACTTTATCGGGTATCACGCAGAAAGAAATTGTACAACACTATGTCGTTGCTTAGAACATCATAAGATTGCACAGAATATGTACATTGTTCGAATAGAGACGCGTTATAAAAATAATTCTAACATTTTGAGGACGTTGTCAATTTGTGACTACGTTACCGACCAAAAATTGAGGACTGATACGAGCGTCCTCTATCCATGGACAATAGTTAATTACAGTACTACCTACCGAGATAGTATTGTCGGAAAAATGTAAAATGTGTGGGTGAATGAATGGGAGATTAAAGTTTTGGGGATACCAGCACAATGGTGATGCTTCTTACTTTTTGCTCTATCCTTTGATGAATTTTTGGATGACATTTTAGGGGAAAATTCTCTTGTTCACTCTAAAATTTGACTTCTTCTGCAATATTGAAGGTGATGGGGCAACATTTAGTCCTTTGTAGTCGGAGCTATTTTAACTCGAAAATTAAACATTTCTTCCTACCTAGAAAAATTTCATTCTACAGTGATGTCCCGATTACTGTCGTGTGTTTATACTACGTTCCTTGACGAATGCATACCCACTCCCCGAAGGCGGCGATGATTGATCTCGGCTCGGGTATATCGGTGTAAACACCACACATTGACTCGAATGAATCGAAATTTTCAACTTTCTTAATTTTCATTATTTTTTTAATGAAATTTCACTATCGTATTTCTGGCATTTTTTCTGATTAGTACAAGACCAAACACGATATAATTCCAATTGTATTTAGTGGTTAAATCGACGATTCAAGTTTCAGTCGCAAGGAAGGACAGCGTATGGGAAAGAAAGAGACACTCATTCTGTCCTTCTCTATGTTCGGCTTGTCCTATGAATTTCATTCTATCCTTCTCTATGTTCGGCTTCACCTTTGAATTTCAATCTGTCCTTCTCTATGTTCGGAATCGCCTTTGAAATAACAAAAATACGATCACAACATCACGATTACTGTCAACCAAAAATACGGCTGTTTGACAGTAATCGGGACATTACTGTATATCACTTTTTTCATTTTGTGGACATGAAATTAGTAATTAATTAAATATACCAACATATTTAATCATCTGAACAATATTTTGAATAATGGTATTATTCAAAAGTATTCAGATCGCGGATATTTATGCAAAATAAAAATTGTGTCCATCAATTGCAAGACGAAGCAACTGTATACAATTTTACTTCATCTCTTAATAATTTTACTAAATAACAAATATAATCGATTTCTTAAATTTTCTGACATTTTTACTCGTATGTGTATTCGCCCATTATTCACCATTGTTTCGTCATTTAAAAGTATTTTGTAATGCATACGATTATTCAGGATATTTTTAAAACCTTCGGATATATGTATTTCTAACCAAATATAATTTTAGTAATAATCATACGGCGGAATGTCTATTTAAGAGAACAGATTATACTGAACCAACATGTAAACGAAAGTACGATTGAATTTCAAATTTCTTACCGGAATTATACGAATATGTACTTAAGCAGTTTACCTTTCGAGCGGCTAAGCGATCCCCCTTTCTAATTAAAATCATGAATATTTCTATATTGTACTGGCCGTTATGTGTATTCCCAGAAAATTACAATTTCCGGCGGATCAACTTCTAATTGGAAGTATATAAAACCCTATAGAAAATCAGATTCAATTACCCGTAGATTTGTGCCGAATTCATTACTCGGTGTTTATATTCCATTTAGGTAAAGTAAGTAGGTGTCGAAGGATCCTATCAAACGAAGATTTCAACGCGACTATACAGCTCACAAAGAAGAAGCTTTGTTCTTTATCATTCAATGAATATTTCGTATACATTAAACTTTCCTTTTAGGTAAGCTATTGTAACGTAAAAATGGAAATGCTCGAGACTATGTACTCCGTGCCGCATCGTTTCGATAAAAGTTAGATGTTGTTATTATACTGAGTTCTTATTTCAAATTTACAATGTACAGAGTGGCCAGGACATATAAAAATTTCAGCTAAAGATTAATATACAAGATGAATTAGTAAGAACTAACATTTAAAATAACTTGTAACCGTTGGTTGTATTAAAAAATGTTTTAAACGAATTATAAGACGAGACTCTAGAGACATTATAGACGAGAGTCGCATCGGATGGATTCAGTTACATTTTTTAGTTCTTATTGGCTCACCTTGTACATCGATCAATTAGAAGAACTTCAGAAAACCTGAATACGCGCAAAAAATTTAATTAAAAATGTAAGCTGACTTACAAAATATTCGAGGTATTTCTTCGTATAAATTTTTCCGGTTATACGACCGGCTCACAGAGATACTCTGTATGTAGCAGTCTGTAAAATGTCGGGCAGTGTTTATTGATTATCTAGCAATGCTGAGTGAGATTGCAAAAATTTCGACGTCCTCCGAACGCTGGAGCAACCCCTCCCGATCGGTATTTCGAAGGACCAAACCGCCCTCTCTGAGTGCTCGTTGATACCCGTGAACATCCCCCAATGAATTCTTAGAGCGTAAATTAATTAAGACCGTGTATTAGGTTGTCCCAAAAGTTCACCTCGCGATGTGCGCGCTTGATATTGTTAGGCAACACGAGCATAATATACAAACAGCGCACGATCGTCAACAACAGCTGACGAGCCTCGGAGGGACGTGTAAAATGTTGCGACGTCATAAATGATAACGTTTCGATAAGCAGTGGATCCCAGAAACCATTTCATCGCTAAATATCCAATCTGTGAAAAATCATCGACATTTAAACTGTGATAACTCCGTTAAAAAAAAATAGTACAAGAATGAACTTGTTCTGATTTTAAAGCTTGGCACCTCTACTTTCGCAAACTATCATTAGTTTCTACCCGAGATAGTTTTGCACGATGTAACAATGAGTCCTCATGACTTTTGTGCGGGACGTATAGTCACAGTGGGTATAGTTTGCACTCGGAGATCGTATGGCACTTAAAAATAGGTTTGAATGTCACACAACGTCCTTGAATTCAGAAGTTTCCGTTCATTAATGCGGGGGAATATATGGGGTGGAATAGTGGGGATAAAAAGCAGAAGAGACGTCGGGCGTCGCGACGCGACGTCGCCAGCGAGAAGGCGACGCGACGGTCGAAGGGCGTGCGTCGATAATAACGCAGAGAAGGGTAGTTGAGGAAAATGAAAGCAAAAAGTCTGAAAACACTTGGTCTAGATAGCCACTTGCTTTAGCGGGTTTTGCAGTTCGTTTGCCATTACTCGAATCCTCGTATCGTTCTCAAACATACCTCTCCGTGTTGCGCTTTACGTTTATTTCTGTCAGAAATTGAAAGTCAGCCATGTTAAGAGTTGTTGTTATTAATATTTTCTAAATTTTGTATATGAATATTCAGAAATAGGTTCATCATTAGACAACGGATCTTTATTTCTGCTTCTAGAGTGAAGTAGAAATTTATTTTTTCTCTTAATATGTTTAATAAGTTGAAAATAATATAACAGTATATTTAAGTTCTCCGAATGTTTTTACTGTTTTAAATTGCACTTACTCATTTTTGTTATAAATGCATAAAATCCGCTGTCTATTGATCATTGTTCTGTCTCATTTGAACTGTACAAACTCAGAATTTCCGAAGGAGAATATCTTTTACTCACATCGTAGAACGTTCGTAATTCCAATAAATATCGATTTATTGTTCAACGTGACGTGGTGGATACTTCTAAACGAAGAAAGGCTGGCTCTTCGTTGCCTTGGAACACCATTTTCATTCCATTTGTGACACGCCGTCAAAATAGTTTTCTACGCTACTATTGTGAAAGCTGCACCGTTGCAGAGGCTCATCCGATTTGGTGATTGGCACTTCCATAGGTTTCCCTGTCAAACACAGAAGGTTAAATGACAAATAATCTGACAATAAAACTACGGCTTTTATACAAAATAAAAATTGTTTGCAGTCAGTCACTGCAAGATGCAAGAGCTAACGTAGACATTTATTTTGACCCTTTTCTGCGGTGCATCAGCATTGCAAATACTATGGGACAAGAAAGAATAGCGCAGTAAATCGATAAAGAAACTATTTACTTTGCCGAACTATTAACCGGATGAAAGTACAATCAATCTTAATTACAAATCACAAACGTGCTATACCTTTAATGATAAGAAACATGCTATATCATCGATGCTGTTTGCGGCCACTTCTTTTCAATGTAAATACCAATGACGTTATATCTCAAATGTGAGTGTGTCAGGTGAGGTCTGGGCGAGCAGCAAACGAGCCACGTCAGAATCATACGATCATTTACGTAAATGATAACCAGTCACTCGGCTGATGCTAGGAAGAGGGGATACGTAAGTAGGCGTTCGCTGGTTCATTCACATTACGTGGCAAGATTTCCTACCACGAGGATTAGAAGTTTGATGAGAGATTAACTAATACAAGACGTCATACTTGAGATATATCACGTTGTTTCCCACTTGATGGAAAATTCATGGAATCCCTCGTCGCCATATCACAATAGAATTTCATATTAAATACCTATTATACACAAGTAGGAGGATATATATTCCTATGATAAATGATATAGTACGCATCACAGTTGTCGACTGTTATTGTAAACATAGCCACGGATGGTTCTCCATGGTTGAATTAATCAGCATAACCATGTTGCATCGTATCGTCTTCTTCCGAACAAACTAATGCATTACGTCAAACACGATCCGCAACAAACATCACGTTATTTACGAGGTATTATTGAAAATAATACAAAACGATATACACAAAATTTATACACAAAAACGACGTAGCTCGTGTACATCTGTGACGGCTTTCCGAATAATTTCGAAAGAACTAATGCAATACTTCAACCACGATCTGAAACAAGTATCACGCTATTTACTGGGTATTATTGCAAATATTATTCTGTACAAAATTAATCATATTACTTACACAAAAACGACGTAGCCCGTGTACATCTGTGACGCCTTTACGAATAATTTCGGAAGAACTAATACATTTCGTCCAATACGATCTGCAACAAATATCACGCTATTTATTGGGTATTATTGAGAATATTATTGTTAAAAAATTAATCGAATTATTTACACAAAAACAACGTAGACCGTGTACATCTGTGACGCCTTTCCGAATAATTTTGACAGAACTAATGCATTATGTCAAACACGATCTGCAACAAACATCACGTTACTTACGGGGTATGGTTGCAAATATTATTCTGTACAAAATTAATCGTATTACTTACACAAAAACAACGTATTCCGTGTACATCTTCGACGACTTCCCGAACAATTCCCGAAGAACTAATGCATTACGTCAAAC
>CM052194.1:14214473-14256432 GCA_028455805.1 Lasioglossum figueresi
AGAATATATATTTTAGTAATCATTATGTGAGTTTCGTATTTCAAAATTTTCTGTTTTCAACCCTTATGTCGTTAACCGGGTACCCACTATAAATATCTTTTTAAAACTTCTCTAATGCTTTTCTCGGTAAATAAAAAAATTATTTTTATGTCTATGGTATATACACTCTCGCTCAAAATTATGTGGACGACACGTTTAATTTTTTATGCGGTCTAGTTTATACAGTTAATAATAAATTCATTAGATATCTCACCAATAATTATTAATATTGTCTTGAGAAGACAGCAAACCACGCTAAAGGATCATCGTGGATTGAAACAATATTAGCCCCTGCCGAAGAAACTTTTATTTATTCAAGAGATTGTAATAATTAAATTGTACAATTTGGTACAATTAAAATAAATTATACTTGCAACAAAATGTCCACATATTTTTGAGCGGGAATGTATGTTCAAATTATATTTTTTTTATTTGATAGAAAGCTCAAATGAATCTACTTTGAATCTTATGTAAAAAACGGCAAGAACCATTTACTGAAATATGAGAAAATGAACAACATTTCAGAAACGCATCGATGTCTAATTAATTAACCCTTAGCACTCACCACGTAACGGTCGCCATACTGTCGTCGTACACTTGTACACTTTCCACGTGTCGATAACAAATGATGCGGTTGACACAATGACTCGCGGAAACTCATGTGTGTTTGTCTTCACTCTCATTATGCTAACGACACCGCGGCCGAACCCTTAGGGTCGCAGGTACGGCGGGGTGGTGGGGTGACTACCCTCGCGAATTTCTTATTGGTTGAGAGTGGCGAGAGACCCGAACAGTCCCCGACGAGCGGTGATGGTCCCCGAATTGGAACCGGAGTGGAGGGGAAGCTCGGCGATTGGTCTATCGCCTCGTCTATAATGGTATTTACCAACTAAGAGTGCAAATAGTAAAGTCTGCATTAAAAAGTCACAAACTCATGCGCGTTATATATTCTAAATACACCCATACCTCGCTATACGGCCGCTCTTTATACGGTAACTCGCTATAAACGGCCTTTTTTAATTATGGCACTTTTTTACGGCCCACAATGTTTCGTTATACGGCCAAAAAAATGCTGCAGCATATTATAACTACCTGATTCTTCATGTTAATGTTCGTCATCAGATTAAAATAGTTTTTAAACATTTTATTTTATGTTTTTTATTATATACATATGTGCATATGATTTCTTTTGTTTTTTAAATTTCTGTTTATTATTACTTGTTTTGTAATTTTATTTTTATGTAAGAATTTTTATAGGAAATAAAAAGAATTAAATGCTTTATGAACTAAAAACTATATTATTTTATAAGAAATTGCAACAGACCCAATTGAATTTGTATGGGTTTGTATCAAAATAATTGATTCGTTATACGGCTTTTTGCTTTACGGCCAACTTTTCCGGAACGTATTTAGGCCGTAAAGCCAGGTATAGGTGTATAAAGTTGAAAAGATGTGTAATAGAAACATGAATTGATATTTTTAGTTGATCTTTTCACATGATAACTTGTTTATCTATGCTAAATTTCGCTATTCTAAAATTTTGCTATCAGATTCCACGATTCAATTTTTTGTAGGATCACGTCATATATTAAATAACTCAGCTAAAATTGATTTTATTACTAAAAGCTTTTACTGTATACTATACTTTTCATTCAAAATGAGATAACACGCCGCTAAAAAAATTATCAATCTTTTTGGTTAAAAAAAGGTTACCACTACCTACACACCAAATCATGGAAACTATTTTTTAAACTCTTTAGAATCGTGTACAGTGAAATGGTTTAATCTAAAAACCAATGTTAGCTTTTTTCACTCTGTTGGGAAAATAGAGAACACTCGGGTACATACTGCGAGACTATGTGAAATTCAAAATTGAAGGGAAATTTTAAATAAAAATATAAAAATTATTAAATTTATTATAATTTGTTTTAGACTGTCACGTGATTTTTTCCCAGGAACGTACAGCAATTCATAAAATATATAATTATAATTTCGTTGAGCAGCTTACTTCTGTACTTAATTTGTATAAGTGACAATCGTGAATGTTAGAATAATGAATAAAAAATAATATTTAAATGAGTTACAAATGAGTAAATTTACTTAATAATTTTCCGCAAGAATGACGTCATAGTTTCAGTATGACGTAGTAAAATAAACAATTGAAAACGGTTTATTCTGAATAAAAACTCCGGAAGTGCAATAACTGACTCATTCCAACATGTATATACATTACGTGCATAGTGTATGGGCATATGTTAATTGGTATTTAAATGGATTATTCAGCTTGCTTCGGGGCGAAACTTTAAAATTATCTTACGTATTATGAAAAATTGTAAATACAATTTACATACATATGCGGTTTAAATATGTAGCTTAAATATTTTTAATCAGTGTGAACTTCGCGTATCTTCGAATTCATTAGCAATAAATACTTAAAAACTGTATGTGACTAAATATGACATTTAAATATTTTTAATCTGTGTGAACTTCACGTCTGTTCGAATTCATCAAAGCAATAAATACTTAAAAACTATATGTGACTAAATGTGAAATTTAAATATTTTTTATCAGTGTGAACTTCACGTCTGTTCGAATTCATGAAAGCAATAAATATTTAAAAACTATATGTGACGAGTGGTCTAAATATGCAGTCTACACAGTGCATTTAGTTCTTTGTTATTTTGTTCCTTCATCCAGATAGGGATATCAGAAACAATTTTATAAATTAATAAATCAGTAACTACATTTTTGGTATAACCGAGACAATCCTTAAAAATTTTGGAAACTGTTCTAAAACGTTCCAAATACGTTTTGCATTAAATAAATCTTCCCCGATTTTTCATTTCAACCATTTTAACAAAAAAAAAAGAAAAAAAACAAAGACGAACGAAGAATTATCGTTCTGACAAACCGCTTGGAATATTACATATTTAATTTCTTCCGTAGCTTGCAATTTCCATGAAAATGTCGGATTATACGAGATAATGATATTAATAATAATACTAAATCTATGATAATAAACTGATTAATTATTACGTTAAACAATAACGCGTAGCTACACGTACTACACATGCCATTTATTTACAAATTTCCAAAATACGCAACTTGATTGAATATTCAACACCTGTTTATAATCAAACTCTTAATGGTGTTACGCGTAGTATAAAAAGTAACAACTGATTAGACGTACCTGATTATTATTACGGGTTAGTTATCCCTGACCTCACCGACACAATTTCATCGATACCGAATTTCACCAACGGTATTTGCTCGTCGACACCTTGAAATCACCGACCATGTTTTCATCGAAACCGAGAGTTTCACGCCCAATAGCAACATTCACGTCGGAAGGTCGACTTCTACTGCGTATAATGAATAGCATTCTTCCCTAATACAAAAATTATTTGAAAACATTGTCGATGAAGTAATTGTGTGCGGTCTAAAGTCAGTGGGTGAATACTATCGACGAAACTTGGTGTCTTCAGCAGATGCACACTTGGACAACACTTTTCCCGCACTACCTCACTCGTCACCGATCCGTATACAAAACATATACAGTATACAGGGTGATCAGTATACGCACCGCTCGTTGCAACTCGTCATTCTCCATAAAAAGGTATGATTAATCTTAGATCACTTAGTAGACCACTTTCACAATTATGGGCACATACACTGGCAAAATAATAGGCCAGAATAACAATAACATTTCATCACAGCGCGTATTTTTAATAAAAGTAATGATATCTACACCTTGTTGACGAAATAATAGTGTCTTGATTCACAATTTGAAACATACCGAAACATATTGAAACATACGGTCACTGACAATGACCGATACATGCGTCACATGTGAAATTACGGGGAACTAAAGAAAAGGTCGTTCATTTTTACTCTATTATTTTGGCAACCACTTACATATGTATGTGCCCGTAATTGTGAATATGGAAGTCATATATTTCTTGTTTCCAGATATTTAAATCATTACATTTGAATAAATTAAAAAATATTTTTATATTATGTAACACTTTAATTTAGAATTTTATTAGTCTTGATTAATGAAAATTTATTATGAATGTGAAATTTTGTGTAAATCTCATACGATAATGTCGTTTTTAAAGTTTCAATTGACTTAGACCATTTTCAAGATCAATTGAATGTCCGGTTGATGATAAAATAATAAAAAATGACGAGTTTTATTAGAAACAAAAATTTCAATGAAATAATTAATTTACATTTATTAGATATTTTTAAAATGTAATACATTTTTTCATTTTAGTATAAATTTTAATATACACATTGTATTAAAATTTGTATGTTTTTATTTGTGACGTTTTTCTTGTGAATGAACGATATACGTATTAGAAACGAAATAATCCAATCTGAACATATCCGTATCGATAATGTTAGTAAATCGATTCTCTCTTCTCTCTATTTGCCGTTAGTTAGTGGCAATTCGTTATCCTGATGATCAGGTTTGCTAATGTTACCTGAAGACAGGCCGTGGTGCCAGTATGGCATGAATATCGAGGTAAAGCGGATAGATTCCTCTTGCACGACAATCAGACGTACATGGATTCCATGAAAATCTGCTAATTATCAGGGAGTATTGTTCGCGGATAACGGGTGCGCCCCTACTTAATTAAAATCTATTTGGGTTACGTCATTCTCTATAAACAAGTATTAATCTATATATACACATATGTGCCCGTAATTATGAAAGTGGTCCGAGTCATATATTTTTTGTTTCGAGATAGTTAAAGGATTACATTTGTAAAAATTAAAAAAACATCTTAATATCATCTGACACATGTGTGACGTTTTTCGTGTGGATGAACGACATATACATTAGAAACGATATAATTTTATTTGTGTTTACTTGCAGCCACGAATTATAGTAAAATTTGTATCTTTTATGTGTTACGTTTTTCTTGTGCATGAACGACATAATTTTATTTGTTTTTACTTGCAGCCACGAATGATTGCAAACTGTGTATCTTTTTGTGCGACGTTTTTCTTGTGCATGAACAACAAACATAGTAGAAACGAAATAATCCAATCTGAATTACATATATCCGTAAAGAGCGAGTAAGGGGTAAGATCCGATACGAGTAGGTCGTGGTGTCAGTATGTGGATGAGGATCGAGGTAAAGGGGATAAATTCCTGTTGCACGACAATCAGACGTATCTGGATTCCGTGAAAATCCGCTAATTATCAGGGAGTATTGTTCGCGGACAACGGGTGAGCCTCTTCTTAATTAAAATCTGTTTGGGCGGCAACGCAAGGTCCCGTCGCGGCTTTCGTTGTTCCGCGAAGACTCTCAATTAATGATCTTGCACGTTGCTTGAACGAGATCCGTAATGACAGCGACGCGGCGCCAGCGTGGTTCGGCGAAGCAGAGCGTAATAGAGAAAATACAGCATACAGCAGGAGATGCACAACGAAAGAGAAAGAAGCAAAGAAACGGTCTCTCGCGTCCCCCCACCAAACGAGTTCGGTGGCGTGATGCGATCGGCGCGTGCGCACTCGGCGCACGCCTTTAAAGCTTCGTGCCGCCAAAACGCATTCCCATGAGTCAATCGTGCACAGCCGGTCGCGCAGTACGGACTACATGTGACGCGAGAATATACGTCGACTTGTCGCGAGTTCAAGACTATTCGAGCGTGCAAGGAAGCGTGCGTGTGACGCGTTTTCTCATTGCTTTCTACGTACTATACGTTCATAGGAGAACGGTCGCTATCGACGAGCGTTGTTCGCATTCTACAACTAAGTCCAGTGCGTGAACATTTTTCGTTTCGCGTTTCCTTCGACAAGAAGATTCTGTGACGAAACATTCAGAGATGAGAAACCTCGCGGAGAAACAACTGTCCTGGCTCGCTCTTCTCGTCACTGCATTCTACTCCTGTGAGTACAATCCAATTTCGCTTTCTTTAACCCGTGTCACCATGTTTGCCACCAGTTTTGCCATGAGTGAAGCAGACCTAGCGGGGAACGTCGGTTATTGTTCGCTTACGGTGTGAAATTCGCGGGATTTGAAAAGGTTGTACACCGGTTTTTCAATGCAACGGCTCCGAAGTGCTCGAGGCTCGTTCCTAACCAGCGTGTTCTATCTTTAGCAGATTTTCAATCGAGTCCGGACGCGTTTTGCAAGTGAGTTTTTATGACGGCCGTGTACAATTGAATCACTTAACTGTGTATTTCCGTAAATAACCAGTCTGTTTATTTACCGCGTCGTCTCGCTGACTGATGATTAACTGACCTACACCCGACTCACCATCTGTTTGTCCTTGTTTTCATTCAGCCGTACGTATGTATCTCGCGAGCGACTTGATTAATCGCGTAAACAATTCTGTTTAGAAAATAATAGAAGTAAATTTTTTTGTAGGAGTTTCGACATCGGACAATTGTTTCGATGTATGTATGGATGCTTACTTCGCGGATTGATAATGCTCGGTGGGAAAATTTGATACAGAAAATGAAATGCAAGCGGACTTATGAATGTTTCATATCCGCCGTTTAGCTGACCAATTAAACGGTATCAAGCTACAATCGTAGCGAACTGTAATCGGTCCCATGCCATATGTTGCCGCGCGCCATCGCGATGCACCCGTTTATTAGCATCATTGGATTTACGAAACGAGGTTCGGACGGTGGCGAGAGTTAAAAATAAACGTTTCGGCGATCTCGAACGTTTTTATAAGTAATTAACGAGCAATTGATCCGTCGCGAAATTCTAGAATCGTCGTTCGAGAAGAGGTGCATGCGATCGATAGATTTTCTCGTGGCGAGATACTAAAATAGCGCGATGCTTACCACGTGGGTGAGTCTCTCCGTTACATCGTACGAGATGACGTCGCGGCCGCTGATTGGTCGAGCAGATGGGCGTGCGCCTGGCCTTACCTTGCCAACGTATAGCGATGGGACTGACCCGGGGTTTGGAATGTGCGAACAATTCAATTGTCAAGCGCTTTTCGCGGAACGCAGCCTGTTGGTGACGTTTAATTTCAAAGAGAACGTTATCAAATCTATTTCCCAGGAAAGTGACATTTCGTACTTCGACATAAATATTTTTCACACCCCAATTTTGCTATTTTATTCGATTACGCGGATTTCATTTTCGAATTTTTAAACGAACGAAACAGTGAAAGTACCAATCACTGAAAGCAATTGCTAAATGTTGGCGTATAAACGTAACAGTAACATTTTTTTATTACAATAAATGCTTGAAAAAGTAAATTTAATTCGCCACTTTTCGTGAATACTGAATATGTACAGACTTGGGCATTATCCGAATTAACTATTTTAGAAACGATATATTATCTTATTTGAATATATGTATGGCATTTGAAATAATCACGCGTTTATTTCATTCGAACTGACAGTTTTCCGTAGATTATCTCGATATTATTCGATCGGATCTAATTATTATTATACAACTCGGTTAATACAATGCAGTTTTGTACGTGCAAGTCTGATCGTAAGCCGAAGACAAACTTATCCGATTAAATTATTTGTATAACAGTATATTATCTTATTTGGATACATGTGTGCTATTTGAAATAATCACGCGTTATGAACAGACATTTTCCTTTAGATTACCTCGATATTATTCGGTTAATACAATTCAGTTTTGTACAGTTTCGCGAAGCATAACGTTGAAAGTGTCGAGCAATTTTGAATGAATTTTATATTATATAATACTTGAATGCAGCCAGTTCTCAGTTAACCAGATGTATTAAACGCGATTATAAATAACGATTCGACGAACGAATACGATGATATTTAAAGTGCACTGTTTACATTCGACGTACAATGGCAATTTTGTGCTCTTCCACAACATCAAACAGCGTTTTCTATAATAGTATAAAGATGAAAGCGTTGAACAATTTTGAATGTAGATTTCGAGTTACATAACACTCGAATGCAGCCAGTATTCAGTTACTCGGATGTTTTAGACGCTGTCGTAAATAACAATTCAAACTCGGATCATTTCCTATTTGTAGACCTTGTCGGTGATGACTACACACTTGCAGCCTCACCGTTCGAGCAAAGTACTTTATGATCTAACACACCAAATAAAGCAATTAAAGCAATTCATTGGACACTGAATTCAAATTTCGGATTTTACGATCGTAGGCTAATTTTTGTACAATTGTTTTACGCATTGTTGTGTGGTTCTTTTTTATAATCGTACATTCGCGAAAAATGGCGAATCAAATTTCCTTTACGAAGCATCTGTTGTAATAAAAATCTAAATAAACTCGGTGTTTATAAGTCAACATTTAGCAATCACTTTCAATGCCACGAGTAAGTTTAGTATTAAAGCGAGGTTTATCGTTGTGCAATTCCTTTTTAAAAATCTGAAATTCGGCGTTGAAATTCTTTTTGAAGCTCTTGTGCCCACACAAGGATAGCTATACATGCTGTGGATGAAAAGCAGACATAAATTGGATCGTAAAAGGTTAACTGCAATGAACTGCGCTAATCAGCCGCGGTTCTATGACTATCGGCAGCGTCGCGAACGAAATAGCACATCAAGGATTCTCTTGAATTGGTGACGAAGGCGGTTGCATTGAGGCCTCGAAAACGTCTTCGTAGTGTTCGTCGTTTCCTTGCAGAGGAGAGCCGGTTTCTTCTGTCGCATTCCGTAAAGTTTAAGTTCGCCTTTCGTAACCAAGCGTGTGTTGGTACGCGTGCAGCCAGGATAGACGGACGTCCGGTTATCCGTCTTTTTTTTCTCGGTTTCCCAAGGGACTTGCTATTCGCGGATTGCGAAATAGTATCACGCGATCGTCGCACTCGATTCTCTTGCTAGGCTCCTTGCTTTTCCGAGGCACGTCGTCTTCGCTGATCACGTTTACGTATCCTTATAGCGTCCTTGCGCAGACCCATCGACTTTTTGGATTCCCGGATTCCGCGAACTCGCGTCAGAAAATATTTGAATCGTCCAGGACGCTCTGTATTCTCGGAAATAGCGGACGGCATAAATATTCTAGTGGGTAGAAGAAAATAATTGGACACTCGACTTTTAGTCTTCACGTAAATTAATATTCTGACTGGGGATGGCTCTTGATACATCATTTCGATGTCACGTCGTTAAATATGGAGCTTAACGAATGTCAGTATTAATAGTTTACCATTGGTATATTTGTAATTATTAAACTGCGGATGTTTATGCATTTATAGCAAAATGGAGTAGATGAAATTTAAGATTGTTGGACAGTTTAAAACATCGAACATGTCAATAGATGATTTCTCCACTATTAAAATGATTAAGGGAAGAAATAACATTCAATTTAGTTTCTGTTTCTTGCAATCGATGAAGACAATTTTTATTTTGCATACAGACCCGCAGTCTAGTAATAATCATTCGGATTTTGTTAACAATTCTGGATACTTCGATACAGTAAACCTTCAAGAACGAGCAGCTGTTGTACCTTGTACTCTTTAATTCGACATCATTTTCAGTTTAACATTTTCTTACCTAGTTGTGGTTACTATAGAAAATTATAGTAAAATAATTATTGCAAATTACATCCATCACCAGACAGCGGATCTTCATGTAAAATAGATATTTTCTACCTGATTTGCAACAAATTCGGAGTGAAATGGGAATTTATTTTCTTTTTGAATATGTTGAATAAGTTGAAAATAATATAACACTACACCTACTCATTTTTCTCCTGAATGCATAAACTTCGCTGTCTATTCATCGCGTAGAATATAAAGTGCAGTTACACATAGTCTTACACAAATCAAACAGAGAAGTTCCAATGAAAGAAGTAGATGTAGCTTGTTTGAATAAATGTATTCAGGAATCTTTCTAATTTTCGGTAGCCGTTTATATCAGTGTGCCTCGCCGGATTCAATCGAATCCTTATCGCGGATCTCTTTTACCTTACGACAAATTAGTTTCGTTCCCGTGAAGTTCATAGTCCGTTTAAAGGAAAGACGACGGTAAACTATATCAAAGAGCAGTAAAATGTTGTTAACAGACGAAGCCGGAATTCCTTTGGTCCGTAGCAAGCAGGGATAAAGCAAAGTACGCAGAATTTAATCATGTTAAGAGGGTTCTCCGGCAAACCGTTCATTAAGGGAAATATTGGGATAGGTCAATGTACTGGATGAGCTTCACGTGCTTCATCCGACAGATCCTACCCTCGGCGCTGACGTGAAACTCGAATGTTTCCAGCTATGGAAAATGTTGATCCTTCTGTAAGGATATTGAGCACTAGCCCGCTGGAAAATGTCTCGACCGCCGCGCCAGTCGGATTTTCGTTTTCTTTTTCGTTTTCGTTTTTGTCGATTCGCAATCAACTTTCATCGAGAATTCTCTGCAAAATTGCGCTACATTTGATCTATCAACGTCGACGAGTATCGATCGTATCGTCGCTTCGACTCGTATCCGCGTTGGGAAAACATTTAATTGTTGTTCTTGTTTTGGTAAATGTTTGAATAACGGATTTCTGCATTTACGGTGAACTGTGATCAACTTGCAACATCGAATTTTCGCAAGATTAACGCTAGTAATAATGACAAAATTTATTTAGATTTCGTACCAGTTTTGTTTAAATAAGTATTTCAATCGAAAAGTTCACTAAAACAAATTTCTCTCAGAAAAACATATTTTAATATTACTAAAAGAACAAATCACGAGCAAGTCATTTTGACTCGTTCGATAGCTCTAGTGTTGCAAAGAGGTTCATTCATTAAAAATCTTTTAATGCTTTGCGTAATAAATCTCCTGATCCGGCTTTTTCTACAGCCGACAATTTCACAGATTGTGATTCACTTATTGTTTCAAAGCTTGTTAACCTCGATTATATCAATTATTCTCGCCTGGGAAAGGTTGATTAAAAACTTCGAATAAAAATGCACTCGCTGGGAATAAACACTATTGACGATACTCCGAGATCTCTTTTTATTCGGCACGGTTTTACGCGAATAATTTGTACACGGCTTTCTACCACGTTTTATTGACTTCCATACAGTTTTTTTTTTTTTAGAGAAGAACTCATTTATATTTAAACGGTTTTTAGTTGAATAGATTAACGTAACAGATAAAAGCCACGTGAAAAACGAATTGGTGATATCTTAATTAATTTGATCGTTCACTTGTGGACGTTCAAACAATGATAAACATAGACGGGGTTATTAAAACGTATTTCGTGTGGACTGCAAGTTAGTTAAAGGGGACTTATTGCAACCATATGCAACTTTGTACTAAGCTGAGAGTAAATTGAACAAGTTTAGAGAGAATAATTAATTTTTAAATGAAACTCTAGTTGCATATTGTTTTGGCTCCGGTAATTTGATTGCGCATTGTGTACGACTTTTAACAATCTGTAAATCGTCTGGACGGAATAAGTATTCGAATGTGGGCTCTGGTATTTGTCTTCGAACTCCAGATTTATAATTAACTCGAGCGTTTGAACGTAACGTGACTGTTTGGAAGGGAAATCATGCGACCAGGAAAGTTTTGGCACGAGAGAAGCAGGGTCGCCCGTTGGCAGGGTCACGCCTCGTCGAAGTATCGTCGAATGGAGCCAAGAACGACGTGACGATTCTCTCAAATGTCGGTCATTTTACATCTGATAAATAAGAAATGATCGTTGAACATTCCAAGTACTAGGACACGCATTTCCCCCCTAATTAATACAAATGCAAAAGAGTAATAGAATTTTTATATACCCAAATCGGTCCAGCTCTTTTCATCCCGTTGCCGTACCTTTTTCTTTACCGTTACAGTGATTGAAACGTCTTTATGCACAAAAGTGTCGTAGAAGGGAAAAGGAAATTTATATTTTTTGTGTGGCCACATTGATTTTAATGCAGAAGAGTAATAGAATTCTTACATACCTAAATCGGTCCAGCTCTTTTCATTCCCTTGCCGTACCTTTTTCTTTACCGTTACAGTGATTGAAACGTCTTTATGCACAAAAGTGTCGTAGAAGCGAAAAGAAAATTGATATTTTTGATATGGCTGCATTTGTCTCGATGCTTAAATATTGATTAAAAACGAATCAAATTTGATTTCATTTAAAATGAAACGCGTAACATTCATATTTGTTAGACTTCGTTAAAAATCTTCATCGCGAGTCTGGCTCGACAAAATACGGCAAGGGGTTAATAAGATATTGCAATTATAAAGAACGCGTTTCATTTAATCGTAGGAGAAATTGAAAATATCCTAGGTTACGGCTACGAGCGATTCGATCAAATTTCTAGAAAGAAGGAATAACCCGATCGCGAATCCCCATGCACAAGCGCACATGTTACATCGCGATTACAGGCTTGAGTTTTAATTAAAAGCGAGAGCCCTGTTAACTGTATCATTCCATGAAGGCCCTCATCGATAGCTCGGTTTGAATGTCACCAGTACAAGCGAGTCCCCGGACTCGTTTTCATTTTTCGAAAAAGTAAACGCGTAACGAGTTATTCCGGGTCGACAGGTCGAAATTTCCACGATGAAAAAGATCGTCACGAGTCCGTGCACGCGCACATCTATGCCCGTGTATTATTTTTAATATTATTGCCGCGTACCACCTGCATTTTCTGCTTTTCACATCAAAATGATAGTTCGTACGTTTTTATTTCAGATGTTTGATCCATAGCGAATACAGTGGAAATTATTCGATTAAAAAAGAACTATAAAAATACTTTATTATACGTTCGAATAGTATGTTGGCTTGAAAACGTTAACGTCTCGGCATTTGTTAAGCATTAATCATTTTCGGTTTAGTTTCGTTCATCGTGTTTACGGTAGTGATTATTCTAGAAAGTAGTTTAGTGCAACGATTACAACATGAAAATAATATTGCAAATTGCTTTTACCACGTGGAATGTCGTGTACGTTTTATCGTAAACATTAGGGTTGCGTTATTTATTAAAACATACACATGTTCATTTAAGAAAAGGAACAAAGAAAGTAAATTAAATCACCGAACAAGAACATCAAAATAATACAGATAAAATAATCGAAAATAATGAAAGAAATATAATGCATTATAGTTACTTCTTATTTTAATGGTTTCCCAAGGTATTACATAAATAATAATACCGGCTAATCGCGTGTATTGATAGGCAGTTCATTATACATAATCACTTAGCTCTAATCGTTTTAAAACAACTTGGTATTGTCGATCATGAGCGACCACATTAAATGCGTGCCTGCACGTGTTTCGAAGTATGCGGCTGATGCGAGAGTGACAACCCACGATGACAGCGTTATCGTCGATGTTTTGTCTATCGTGATGGAGATAACATCGGCTGCGCGTGCTAGATGTATTGTATATACATATTATATTGTCGCCGACCGGGCTACCGCTAACCGTTACAATATTTGATTAATGGAGCTATCGATTTTAATTACACTGGGTTATTTGCAAGGCTTTTCCTTTTCAACGAGCACTCCATTGGATTACACGGAGAAATTAGACTGTCGCGTGTTTCGACTAAAATTATTATTTCCACAGCAAAATTGCAGGTACTAGGACCAAAATAAATGATAATCATTTATCTATAATCAGTTTATCCATTTTCCGTCCATTTATTTATATAAAAGCATAAAATCCGCAGAACTTTTGTTACGCTCGAAGCCATATAGCAACTCGTGGAGTGTTTCAACCTCTCGCCTCTAGCTCCAATAGGAGAAATGAAGGACAGAACCATTACTACGGGTGAACGAGTAGAATAAATGGTAAAATGGTCGTGTAGTAATCGGTTCACTCCACGATGGTGCTATAGAGTTCATTCGACTCATTTGGCCGTGTGAAATTTCTTTCTTGGGCACTCTTCAGCTGAATTCATCATCATGGGAACCTATCAGCCAGACTTCGCACAGCAAGACACCGCGATTATGCTTCATAAATTATAATTATTGCTCGCGCATATCTGGCGATAAAAATATTCCTCTCGATACGAATAATTCGCGTGCTCTATTAAAATATTCCAATTTAACTTTTCCGTTCAATATTCCAATTTAACTTTGAATTGTCAAGAATTTTATCATTTCAAGAGAAGAAAGTACATAGTATTTCAATTACTCCCAGATGTAAGTTATACCACGTAGAATTCACTTGCAGAGAGATACTTCTGTTCTCTTTCCGAAAGCAATTAAGAGTTCGCTAAAATTGGATATTAAAGATTCATTCTGACGACGTAATAATTCTTTTTTTTTTCGGACAGTTTATGGCATGTTTACCTTCCTCGGATAATTGTAACATTTTCTCGGATGCACCATTGTGGGGTTATTAACAGATTTCATTACTCTAATGCACTTTCGCGTTCTTATCGGTGATCCTGAACGATTTGCAATCGAGCATACCACAGGCGCCCTCCCACTCTCACTTCCTGATTGTCTGCCAGCTTCTGTGTTATTTATTTTTGTTTGACAATGCTAACTTTAAAATTTGTCCGACAGTTGCTCGCGAAAAGGGCGATTGAATAAACGTTCTTACACAATACAAGGTAAACAGGAAGACGCTGAAATCAATGTTTATGTCATTGACATTGAATGAAATTCTTGAAGTTTGATTAATTTCTAGGCCACGTCGAGTATGACCTCTCACCATAGATTACGTATCTCGAACGCGTTGTTTCTGTTTCGTCTGCTTACAATAGATAATAAACATTCACATACTCATTAATACACAAATCACAACATCGATTTGAAATATTTGAATACAGTTTTCCATAATTCACAGCAGTTACGCTGCTGGTTTTGTATTTGTGCTCGTCGATCATGAAATTTTCTGATTGTCAATGATACCTGCTTTAACGTCAGCACGAATGACATTAATCGATCCGCATGATTATAGATGACTCAATAATGTTGTAACGGTGTAAATCAAATGTTGAATTATTCCGGCAATGAATCTTAACAAGATAAGCTTGTCTGAGAACACTATTATGATCCTAACCATTGTCTTATCGAAATGACTCGTCGCATGTAACAGATAAGCCATTACAGGTAATATTATACTCGAGCACTCTAATGGAATGACAAATTATATAATTAAGCGAATCATCTGTATGTATAATCATATACTTATACACAGAGAAGCGATATAGTAAATCGGCCATTCATATCTACGGACGAAATAATAAAATGATTAGATTAAATTATGAAAGAGCAACGATCTCTAATGGAAAATCTTTGTTTCACCGATGAACTCGTTGCATATCTGCAGATTAAAGTGATGAACATCTATTTCCAAAAATAACTTCTTTTTCCATTTAATTCTTCGTATTTAAAGTTTCGACGAATCCATTTTTGTCAGGAATGTATAAAATCGAGGAGAATGAATTTTTGGACTACTGGAAACAATGGTAAAAAGCTTAATTATGATGATCAATTAAATAAAATGTTAGCAGCATAGAAATTTACATTGGTTTTACCTGATTTAAGGCCGTTTGTAATTCGATACAGTCCTATCATTGGTGTTTCGTACAATCTGGTGAGAATAGTAGGCGAGTGAACTCTATGATAATAAGATTTCATTAATCTAATGAAGCCATCCATCGTCTATCTTACGTTAAGCATGCGATGTGCTCGTTTTGATACTGCGGCGAAGACGCTGATCCAATTATAATGTTGAATATTTTGAGGGATTTACTAGTTATTGTGGAGCTGATACTGAAATATAGTTAATCTGTATAACAACTAAATTTAATGGTCAATCCTCAAGTTTAAGATAAACCGAGATAGAAATTCTCATATCAAGTGAATCTTATGGTATGTCCACATTGCAGCGACAACGAGAAACTTTTTCTCGATGTTCCATATTTCTTGATATCGCCGCTCGTTGCCCGTTTTCTATTTGGAACGATGAAAATCTAAGAAAAATAAGAAACACGCGGAAACTAGTCGAAACGGGAACAAATGCTCGAACGCGTGTATCTTCGGATTTACGGATTAACGTGAGGTTCTTTGCCGTATAGTGAAACGCCCGCAGTAGTCAAATAGGATAACGATCTAATTATCAAGTTAATTGAAGAGTGGAAAAGGCACGAATGTTTGCGAGTTCTTTTGGATTAAACTTACTAGTCTGCGGATTTTTATGCTTTTATAGAGAAATTGGTTGGGTGAGATATAGAATCAGTAAAAGATTGAAAAAAATTCAAGAATGTTCTAATGTTGCTTCGAATGTAACAAAGTCGTTAAGGTATGAAATCAATTTTTATGTTGCAAAACATTTTTATTTTGCAAAACATTTTTATTTTGCATAAAGATCCGCAATCTAAAAATTACAAATGTAGAGACACGAAAGACGCGTGGATGCAAATCGGTTATGTTATCGCAGCGAATAAGTCGGATAATCGAGGTTCTACATTCTATACTATCGTGAATTATACAAGTAAATATGACCCAAATTGTATCGCGTTTTATATCATTCTAATCAGAAAAATGTCACGAATATGTTTGCAAAGATTTCATAAAAAGATAATAAGACAGCAAAGTTTTGTCATTGGATTAGCATTGTCTTACGCTTCCCAGCAAATGAATTCCGAATCTATTAAATGAATTCCAAATCTATTAAATGATGCGAAATTAGCTATCTGCCTTCGATGTCCGTCGAACATGATCAATAATAAATAAATTACCAATATAGGTAAACCGGGTTTTCGGTGTCTATACAGATTTCGAAGTGCAACTCTCAGCTTGTAACTAATCGTAATGCGTTAGTCGCAACAAATGTAGCAAGTGTAGCAAGCACTGAACCGAAAAAGGGGAAACATTTCGTACCGGAAAGGGCGAGGACACCTGTTTGATCGGTACCGGAACAACAAGAGATCGAAGGAGACAGGAACACGAAGACGTCGCGGAGGAGTAAGTGCCGGCTAGAAAGTTTCATTAACCCGATACACTTTCACAGAGTGTTATCATCGTCTGTGCCTTGTCCGGCGTCGCTGATGACGCAGCCACGGTGTGCGCCAATCATTATCATGATCGTCGTCCTCTGTTGGCGAGCCGACACACGGAGGCTCAGTGCGTCGACGTGCGTGTTCCTCGGTATGTATCCAGTTAACATTCTCGCTGACGCAGCATTGCGAACATGAGGCAGGTATGGAGGTGGTTGGTTTGTCAGGGGGTAGGGGCAATGGATCTTATTTATAACGATACGGGACCATCGTACGATGCCGGTGCGACCAATCGCGAGGCATTTCGTGGTTTGGCCTTGCGGCCGCTTCACCGTACACACACGTATATCTACACGCATGTCTGCACATGCAATCGCGATTCAACCAGTCTACCAAAGTGTCCCGGCTTTCCTAGCCAACAGATCCGTATGTACACTCTCTCGTGACGTTGCCAAGTTTACTGTTCTTCGACGGGCGACGCCACCGACCGGGGGGCACTTTCCGAGATTTTCCTCCAAACGGTTTATCGATTGTTCGCCATTCGTTCGAAGGATCACTGGATCCTTACCGAAAAGCTCTTTCATGGTTGCGACTAGATTGCGGATCTTTATGCAAAGTAACAATTGTCTGCGTCAATTCCGAACAATAGAAACTAAATTGAATGGTATTTCTTCCTTTTTGACGTATTCCGTGAATTAATATTTTATTCGTAAGATTCAACGGAGTTTAATCGTTAACACGTTCACATTATATAGTACGTTAGCGGAATATACCGTAGTCTACGACAGTAGAATGAAAATAAATGAGTATTTAGGAGAACAGCGAGTCAGAGAGAGGATCTGAGAGAAGAAAATGGATGTTGAGGAAAAAGGGGGTGTATATATATGTTCTAACTTGAATGGTGGGGGATTAGGAATTACAAGGGCTAGGATGATAAGGTCAGAGTTTTCAAGATGACGTGTTCCAAGCAAATGATCAATGTTCCAAGAATGAAATCATGAGTCTGTATAGTAAAAACAGGAAGCCGGGTGTCTATGTAGAATGTAGAATGAAATGACGTTGGTATACAATACCTTAACTATTATATAGTTATTCAAAATTTATAGATTATTTTAAACCCATTTCTGTATTTAACATGGTTTGCATAAATTCTCGTTACAAGACTATAAATTAATATATTAGCGAGAAAGAATGGACATTCAGAGAAATTTTGTAATATTTTTAGAGGAACATTAACAAATTGTTGAAAGAAATATTTAATGATTATAATAGAGGAGAAATCATATATTGATATCTTCAAGTTTTAAAATTTTCCAACAATTCTGAATTTCTTCTATTCAATTTTGCTATAAATGCATAAAGATCCGCAGTCTGGTCCATGACATTCAATGGAAGGAAACCTTTATTAACCCTTTGCAGATGAGGATTTCGTAAAATGTTTTATTCGGGAAGATTTTATTGAAAAGTTACAATCATTAGTTCATGGTGTAATGCGGAAAATAAATTTTGAAAGAATTGCAATTTCTTTCAGTTGCGGTAAATATGCAATGGTTTAAAAATTTGTTTGGATTCGTCGTTGAATTGATTTTTTTTCTCAGACGTTGCGTCTTCGGCCACTGGGGGACAAATAATAAATGACGCAACTTGCGTCATCGGTCTCGAATAGGTGATCCTGACATTTCTATAGGGAAATAACAGAAAAATACATATTTTTTTATGTTCCGGCAATATATCTCTCGGTTTTTTATAGCACAGTACCAGTGTAGCAATCGACGCCCGTTTGACCCTCAAAAGAACAGTTCTTTAAAAAATTAAAGAAAGGGGAAAAATATTTATTTAGTATGAGAAAATTGAGATTATCTTTTTTAACTTAAACGTACAGTATGTGTGCATTTAAACACACCAACGAATATTGTAAGAAACAAGACTGGAACGAAACGCTTATTATTATCTAAATTGCTTCTCCCGGTTAAAACTATTTGTATAGTATCAGATTCTTTTGTATATTGAAGAATGAGAATGATTTTCGAATTTCTAGTCTTTCTAGTATGAATTATTATGTCTAATCATTAGCATCTTTTCAAAGGTTATACGGTTGATTATTGTACAAAGCACTTATATATTCCAATTTTTTTACACGTGTCCGTTGGACACTTCTGTTGGATTACGTAACGTCTCTTTGAGGGTTAACTGGTTGCTCGACGGTATTACAATTTTAACCTTTCACGAGTTGTAGACCAGTGCAAAAATCTTCTTTTGCGACTGCAGGGTAGTATTCAGTCATGCGTTCATTGTTATGTCGTCAACGCCGATGCATTAATACATTTTAATGGGTCTGGCGGAAAGTTCTGTCTGATTTTTAACGTGGAAGGATTTCCATACGCAGTACTGCAAAAACCTGTCAGCAAATGATTATTGACACGAGCGCTCAGAATGACACTTTTTCGATTTCGTTTAAAAACGGCGACAGCGGATTTTAAAAACGCTGTACTTTAATATCGAGAATGCAGGTCTTCGTGGAAAATTGAGATTTTCTAGATCGTAAAAAACAAATGGAATTAACCTGAATATTTTCGTTCGGTAATTTTAATGACTCGGGGATAGTGCGATCGTGTTTGCTGTCATATTAAACGTCGTATCGGAGAGAAATGTCGGGAATGTGTCTGTGAAAGTTTAATAGAAAAATAATTAAAAACAAGGCATTCGTGATACACTGGTGTCGATGTTTTGAATAGTATCTGTACACGATAGAAGCGACATTTCAGATATATGGAGACGATACTGCATTGTTATATGACAACATTGACAACTCGATAAAGGGAAAAAGAAACTTCCGAGAACATCCGACTATGTATCTCATCAGTCGGCCAAAGGAGTACAGTCCGGAGAGGTCTCAACTCATCTCAGAACACGTACCAGAATGTTGGCAGAGAGTTGTACATCAAGTCTCGTGCCCGAAGGGGCCTACCTTTCAGCTATTCACAGATGCTGCGAGAAGCAACTTTAAGCTCGCCGCACGGGACTAACTCGGATAATTTGTGCTACGTTTGACGTATTTAAACGACTGTTGATAAGCTCTATTTAACAGTGCCAATAGTCAATTTTCGTAATCCGATCGAAGCTGTGCAGACCACTGTAAATTCTAAATTACTGTGGCAAGGTTTAAAAATGCATTTTTCCAACACGATATCAATAGATGATGAAGTCGTAATAATAATTCAATCATTTAAAAGCAGGAAAGTTCGTCGGTATCGCGTGTCACTGCAACGGCTTGTAAATTCAAACACATGCGACCTTACGGAATTTTCAAACTTAATTTCTCGTAGATGAAGTTTCACCTCTTTTTTTTTGTTTTAATTTTGCATAGGGAATAACTTCCTGTCTGGCACTGATAAGCCCGTTGTATATCTAATTAGTTGCTTAGAATTTAAATACTCGAATGCGTTTTTAGCATTGGTCTCGTGCAACAATCAAGGTCCTATCGCATCTGCATACCACTGGCACCGTGACCCGTAGCTATGCGGTGAATTTCAACTCATCTTCAGACATATTTATGGGATCGAATATGGTGCATGCTCGAATACTAAATATCTTACTCACGCTTAGTGTGTTAGAAACGATTATACGTCTAGTACACACTTCTACCGCGTCCATCTTCGTAATCGTGTCGAAGGACGTCTTCCGGCATATTTGCATAGCAGAATATGTAGTAGAGTCTCCGACTATGGGATGCGAGTTTTGAATTATAAGTTGTCGAAGAACTTCTGTGGACACAGGTGTGTGCTTTCTAAAACACATCGGAAAAGATCTAAATTTTGCTACGCGACGGTTCGATCAATATGTGCACCTTCCTCCGCGAGAACATGTTCCCCATAGCGCATCGTAACACAAGTATACTATCATAACGCAACATGCTTTTTCTATTAATAATGAATCGGGAAAATCTTAATTTTCCTCACCGTAAAATTTTCAAAAAATTTATTCCACACGACTCCCCGTTTCGTGGTATCGAATTTTCGATATTGAATTATTCATTACGCGTGTTTTTAGTTCGACAAGAACGTTTTTGTTAAATTATGCATTCAGAGTGTAAAATTACAAATCCATGAAACGCGTATATACGAGGAAGTGGTGGATACATATCTCTTGCACACATATTACATAGATTCCCTGCTAGAATGAATTCTCGACATGGTAATTGAAACAGATGAAATTTAATTAAGGCCGTGATCCCTGATCATTTTAATTCAACATCTTGATAATTACGCGCCGGTTAAATTGGAAAATATTCGCGTTCGGTTCGCGTTTAAGGTTTGACCCATTTGAATAGTTATTAGAACGATGTCAATAATTATTCACCGTTGATCGAGTAATTTCATTAAATCCTGCTTCTCGTGCGACAATGCTTTCATCGTTATATTCCAATTATCATTGTAATTACGTCATAATGATGCAATTTTTTAATGCGCGCACTACGGTTTAAGTTTAGAAATATTTGATTTCCTCCTTCGTACGTTCTACAAAAATTGAATAATTCTCTTTTCAATGGTAATAAATTTAACGATTTTCCTACTTTTATGTCGGTGGTTTTGGATTTTTTTTAGTTTTGATCACCGACTTTAAATATATCCATTGTTGTCGGATTTCCATGCAATTTGTCTGCATTGTGCATCTGCAGTGTTCTCAATAATTTCTCAATTCTAAAAACGTTTTTACTGTCTTGCGCTTGATCAATTCATTTGTTCCATAATAACAGAATTGTACGTTCTATGTTGATCAAAAGTTGAATAATTCTCTTTTCAATGGTAATAAATATAGCGATTTTCCTACTTTTATGTCGGTGGTCATAATCGATTTTCTAAGATTTTTTTTAGTTTTAATCACCGACTTTAAATATTTCCTTTGTTTTCGGATTTCCATGCAATTCGTCTGCATTGTGCATCTGCAGTGTTCTCAATAATTTCTCAATTCTAAAAACGTTTTTACTGTCTTGCGCTTGATCAATTCATTTGTTCTATAATAACAGAATTTATGTAATAAACGCACCTCTAAATACACAATTCTCTATATTCGTTGCCCAATCAAATGTAAGGTTTTTTTTCGAGAAAAACGAGTTTGAGAGTACAATTTTTCTAGTTCGTTGTTGCGCAACGAAAAATTGTGCGTTGTCTTTCAGTCATTCTTTTGGATCTGATTAATTTCTTTTAAATCGGTAAAGCGCTGACAGTAGATATTCGTGCAGGAAGCACGGATTCCCTGAAATCTCCTTCGATCAGCAGAATAATTAGTCGGTAGTTTCAGAGTATCTTCGTCATGTCAATTGAGGACGATGATTCACGGCAATGTTCTATCATGCACATACGTTCGCGAAGACGCTCGAACAAACTTAATGAGCGCAACTTTCCTTCGTTGGCATAATTTCCTTCCCCGACAACGCAGAATTCCGGAAGTCAGGCGCTTTAACCGTGAAAATGGCCAGAATTTCGCTAATTGGTCCAATTCTGCGCGCCCGGACAAATCTCGTCCGTGTCCGTGGCAGCACACATACTCGATTTTTATTCTCCGTCGAAAGAGAAAAAGAAACGAACTATATACGCGGCTTCTGACCAATTATGAACATTCGTCTAACACTTGTTGTTAAATGCTGTTGCGGTCGTGACGCAGTTGCGCTATTACGCAAACTATTGCGAACACGTTGACAAGACGTGCGGATGAAAATGATTCTTCGCGACTGAATTTACAAGTTGATTTTGTTTTTACTCGGATCGATTTATGATTAATACTATCCTCTCTATGAAAGAATTTTAATAAGTAGACACTAATGTGACAGCATTCGTAAATTCTTCTGTTTTGTGTTTTACCTCAGGTTCGTCGCAACTGCAAACAATTCGTGGTCGCGTAAATTTTTGTTGTGTCTAAAGTTCTTTTCTGCGAGAGCACACTTTTTTTTCGTTTTAGCTTTTTGTAAGTTATTATAAAGTTTTCGTGATGAAATTGGGAACGCGCTTTTGCAATCATCTAGAAAATGTAGAACTCTGGAAATTTCTTTGTGGCTGGCGATTGAGTGCAAAACTACACCATGCGACACACATAAGCGTCTCTGTCACGTTGCTATTCCCAAGAGAGTAAGCTATCGGATGGGAATATCGTATAAACGGTTTTTCTGCAAGTAATTTCGTCAGGAAACGATCGACTACGTGGTCTGCGCAGTGCGAAAAATCCATCGACGCTGCTCATTGAAAATTCAGGAAGAAAATGTTTCTGTTAGGGGGAGGGCTGACACGAATATGATGATAATAATAATACTTGAAAACATCAGTGAAAAGATACAAGTGCATTTTAATAAATTTGCAACATATTACTATCAATTATAAGGATTCACGTTTTTTATTTCCAGTTGATTTGTGGCATTCGAACCAGTGCGCACTGTGGGAAATTCGAACGGCGACCGACGGGATAATTACCGCTTAGCGTGAGATTGCACAATTAAAAAATTCTCCCTTTCGTTTCTAAAGCCGTCTCTGGGAAAAGAATAAAGGCCATTTATTTTTCCACTTCTGCCAGCGAACGAAGGGGTATGATTTCGGTGTTTTGCATTTTTACGTTTCTCGAAATCATAAAGTTCAGTCTTTACCGCTTCGTGTTCCGGATTAAGTAGACCTTTAGCTTTAATTTAATTCCTGAACCCCATATCTATACGCATAAACGTCACCGTATTTATTTGCGCTGACGCGTGCAGGACGTAATTATAGTAGAAAATTAATATTTCCCTGTATATCGCGCGATGCGATAATTCACATAGAAGTAGAGTAATTTTATAATTTTTCGCTTTGGAACACGAGAACGGTGTCGCATACATCGCAGCAGTGCTCGGAATTGTTACGAACAGCGTAAAATCGCAAATCCGTTAAGGGTGCGTGTGAGTGAACATATACCACAATCGGCGTAAAGGTGAACTAAGAAACAAAGATAGAGAGGGAGATATGTTTCTCGCAGGAGAGACAAAGACAGAGAATATTAAACAGCTTGTTTTTTTTCGATGAGCCTACTACAGATGCATTTAGCGAAGATGCAATATTTTTTTATGCTTTTTGTGTTGAAATACTCTTTGAAGTATTTCGGAGTATCGTACAGAGCCCTTTCTTTGCAATTTGTCTCTTGAAACTTTATAAACAATAATAGTGTACGTTTTTACAGAAGAAACTTTTTTCTGTAAACTTTTTCCAAAAAAGGGCTCGTACACTATCCCGCAATAATACAGAGAATATTTCGACACAAGGAGCATTTGGAAAAAGCGCACAGAAAAAAAATTTCTTCTATAAAAATGTACACTATTATGGTCTGTAGAGTTTCGAGAGACAACTTGCAAAAAAAGGCTCCGTACGATACCCCCCAATAATTCAGAGAATATTTCAACACAAAGAGCATAAAAAAATATTGCTTCTTCGCTAAATGGATTTGTAGTAGGCTCATAAAAAAAACAAAGCTGTTTCGTAGTCTCTGTCTTTGTCTCTCCTGCGAGAAACATATCTGCCTCTCTGTCCTTTGTTCGTAGTTCAACTTTTACGCCGATGGGGGTATATGTCCGCTCCCACGCACTCTTAAATATTCAAGTTTAACTGCGATCATAGCAGTTCCGTTTACGATTGCCTTTGAAGGATGAGATGCGCTCCGTTGTCGTGAGCAAATCGTGTCAATTCGGAGCTCTGCGTGTTTGTATAGCGTCTATTGCACGGAATTGCAGTCGTCAGTTTGTCCGTCTTGTCTTTGACGCGTTAATGCAGACCAACAGAGAGACTTTGTCAAAGTGATGACCACCCTGCATACTGGAAACTTTTCTCTGTCGATGTAGGTATATAACTATGCACTCCCGTCCATAAGTCACCGGACGCTTATTCAAAGTTGGATGCAGACGATTTTTTGTTACTAAATTTTTTCTAATGTAGAGAATATGTAAATCAAATCTGACCAAAGTAATCCCACATTTAGTCAATTTCAGTCATTATTCTTATATTTGATATTGTTTTAAATTGAATCCCACAATTGCTCAATTTCTTTCTTTTCAACATCTATTTTCAAATAATATACAGTGGGTGTACAAAAAAAAACGAGAAGCACTGGTTTACGAAATGATATGCAATATCATTTTTTACAAATCTTTTTTGCATATCATTTCGTAAAGCAATGCTTCTAATTGATTATAAAAGATCCGGTAGTTTGGTACAATTATAAAAAAGTTATTCTATTTTAAAAGATGTACGAATACTTTCTACACCCACTGTATGTATATTTAATTTTGCATTCAAATATTATCGTATGGTAGCTACATCTAATCAGAATAAAACAATAAAATCAAGCTGGAAGCTTGTATACTTTAATTTCGTTGAAGATAAATAAGCGTCCGGTGATTTCTGGACGGGAGTGTAGATAAAATGTACTAAATAGATTACCTCATAGAGGAACTGTCAAAACATTTTCTTCTGTCCTTTCTACTTATCTTTTCACGTTGGATCACCCCCTGGCGGTTTCATTGGAAAATGTCGTCCTAATCCACTAACGACGAGGGAAACTTTATAATAATTTTTGAATGTGAAGGGTCGTTATGGAAATGTTCTGCATCGAAAAGATAAACCAGCCAGGTCTAATTCTGTGGAGCAGGGTTGAAGCACCGAGTTAACCAGGAGGGTATGAACGAACCCAGTCATGGAATTAACTAATGCTTGGTCGTATAATGCGTCCGTAATTTTGGCTCCTTCGCAAGCTCGGTAACACCGTGGCTTGGCGTTCACTTTAAGGGGGTATTCTGGTTTTCGTGGCAGTTTCTTCACCAATTTCTAGGAATTTTTTTCGCTAGAATAATTGAACATTTTAAATTGAAATTCTGCATACAGATTCATCCTTATTCGAAGTACACGTGTGGTGTTTTAAAAATAAAAATAATCAAGGTTCGACGAGTTTTAATAATATACAATGCTGTTCGCTTGAATAGCCTCGAATACTCCAAATAACAAATGAATGACGTCGAGAAAGAAATTCGATTCTCTTTCCGTAAATCATGGTAGCGGTAGGAAAATCCGTCTGATCCATCCAGATTGAATTTTTTATCATATGAGAAAATTATATTGTGGATGGTATATTGTGCAAATTCATAGTTTAAACGAATTTAACTAATAAGCAAGAATTTTGCCCACAATTCCTTTCTTTGATATGAACTTATATATACTTTCACCCGAGGCTAATCGAGTGAACAGCACTGTATTTTTCTATAGAGCATGTTTTGAATATCGTGACGTGGTTTATTAATCGGTACGAATGTAGTTATGGCGTGAACCAAAAGTAAAATATAAATAAAATTTGATTTTTGCGATAACAGGTTACGTGTAAAAGCTGCTCTCGAAATTTTAAGTGAATTGGTCAGCTAGAACTTTGAATGTCGTAGCAACCGTTTCGAAAATAGTCTTCTCAATAACTCAGAGTTATAAATCCGGCAGCTTTGCGAATTGCCGAATGAAACTTCGATGGTAGAATATTCCAGGAGGATTGTATTAACAGAATATATCATTTTTGGAAAATTGCTTTCCTTTATTATAGCAAGGATAGGGAGTCTTGTGCAGACTTGTGCATACAGACTCAAAGGATAGGATTCGAGCCATCAATGGGGGATATCGACCGATCGATAGTGTGATTAACGCTCTAAGAGCAGAATACTTTTTTCATTTTTCATTCCCATCTCATCGTCTCAGGATTAATGGAGGATACTGGAAAATGCTCAACGTCTGTTAAGCTCTGGGACCTAAAATATTGATGAGGTTTTATTCTACAGTTTCCAAAGAATACTAAAGGTATTATCCTTATCGAAAATGTTACAAGAATATTATGGAAAAATGAATAAATGTATCGTAGATCAAGGCGAACATTAACGTCTTGTATACAATATTTTGCGAAATCCAGTAATTTACAATTATAGGGAATTGTAGAGAAGGTTAAATCATGATGTCGTAGTTTCAGTTACTTTCTTTAGCAATTCGTTTCCTTGTGTATTATATCTAGTTGCTGGAGTACTGTTTTCACATTTTAAATGTACATTTCCATAGTTGGTAGAATTGAATTTTCGTCGAGAAAGATCGCGTCGCGCAGGCACAAGTTAGAACCACGTTACGGAAGTTAATTACTCCTCGAATCAATTTGGCATTCGGCCTGGGATAGAAACATTCTCGAGATTCGATAATCGGGAATCGATCCGGTCCCTCGGTGTCAAGAGAGGATTCGACACTGTGACTCGTGCTTCGACAAATACCGCCACGGTCCTTTCCGTTTCCACCGTGTTCGATTCCGCCCCTGATTCTTCTCCTGTTCCGTGTTTCCGTTCTCGTTTTCTCCCGTTTCGCTTTATCGGGAACAGTCGGCCCTGGCAAACATTAATTCCGCACGCGGAGAGGGATGTAGCACCGTTTCTGCTCGGGCACGATCATTAAAATAACGAGTGAAAGGATCCTCAGGAGGGTCACCCTCGAAGACGGCCGCCGCCTTCTCACAAAGTCGAGTTGAAGTTAAGCTCGCGAGGGACGTCACTTAACGTATAACGGGCCGGTTTTAATTAAATTTGTACATAATATTCAGAAATATCGCTCCGCACTCCTATTCCCGTCGGCGACCATTCGCAATCTTCAATTTCGCTGGTCGATATTCCAGCGTCGTTGGTTATTCCAGCGTGTTTGCTTGACCGCTGGCCTAATCGAGGAAAACATTCGCTTACACTTCATAGAAACATTTGATATCTTGAAAAATCAGACTGA
Source organism: Lasioglossum figueresi (assembly GCA_028455805.1). Taxonomy (NCBI): domain Eukaryota; kingdom Metazoa; phylum Arthropoda; class Insecta; order Hymenoptera; family Halictidae; genus Lasioglossum; species Lasioglossum figueresi. The sequence continues at coordinate 14,242,170 of CM052194.1, forward strand.
ACAAGTAAGCGAAATTTGCACATCATGTTTACCAGCACTTTGCAATCACTAGACTGCGGATCTTGATGCATTTGTGAGTTACAAACATTTTCAAAAAATTCTGCAGTATTAAATTCAACAGAATTTAGTACGATTTTCATTTATTTTGGATCTACAAATGCCGTTAATAGACTGCCGATCTTTATGCAAAATAAAAATGTTCTGCCTTGATTGTGGGCAACAGGAATAAAATAAAAATTGATTTCATCCCTTAACGACTTCGTTCCATTGGAAACAACATCACAATGTTCTTAAATTTTTTTTATCTTTTACTGTTTTAAAACTTCGCCCCGACAAATTTTGTCATAAATGCATGAAGATCCGCAGTCCAGCTATTACCAATGAAAATAGAATTTTATTTGGTACCAGTTTCTTTAAATTTGTCTACAAAAATTGAAAGTCGCATAAACATGCACAAGTCTAGCAATCACTTTTAGCGAATACAATTTCGATGATCGAAGTTCGACTTTTACGGATCTGTTACGAACATATTTGTTCGCGACCGCGGTAAACATGATTTTTTTGAACAACCGATTTCGACGCTGCGATACCGTAATACGGCAAGCTTGGAAACTCGATATCGCATATAACGGAAACATCTCAACACCGCAATATGGTGACTATTCAGCGGTAGCAGCGTGCGGTCAAGTCGGTGAATTGCATCGAGTGTTGGAGTATTACACGGCCGACGTAAAATTGCAGAGAAAATGATCCTGTCTGGCGAGCCGATCTGTCTTTCAAGTTCGCGCTGGGGTGTGGGTATTTTTTATTAACGCGGAAATCTGTTGGTATCGCGTCGCGAATCTCGCCGGTTCTGTGTCCGACGTTGAAAGCGCGGAATTGACGCGTCTCTCTGCGCAGTCGACGCGAGAAAGAGTGAGGAAGAGAGAGAAAGGGATCGGTATCGTAGTTTTCATTTGAAATTTGTGAACCGGTAACGACGGAATCCCTGATAACGTATAAACAGTGGAAAGTGCGGAAACGTTCCGGTTGGCGTAACATTCGACGTTTGAAATTGAAAATTACGTCTCCGAGGATTTAGCAATATCATCTGCACGCGACACGCGTTATTTTTTTAATTTTGACGTTGTAGATACATCTCGGATGAGATGTATTGTCAAAATTGGAACGATTCGATTGAATTGCATTTAATATTCATCTCTATCGAAACGGTAAAAATGGAAACGTAACGAGATAGTCTACGAATAGTCATATTATTAATTATTATTTGACATTACGCAGTCTGATCGATAAAATCGGAAAACTCGTTACGATCATCTATCTTTATATTTTTATAATGTAAAAGTATAAGCTAGTAACGTGTACTTTTTTGGCGAGTACTATTACTTTTCATTGTTTGCCGCGTTGAGACGGTTAATCGCTTAATTAACTGATTTGCTTGTTCAAAAAAGGAGCGATATGCACTTCGGTTCGACGCAACTGAAAGAAGGGCTGAAAGTGCTTGAATAGAAAGACCTGAAGAATCCATTAGGGGCAATTAAGCGTATTCTAGACGATACGAATAAATGAGTGACCGACCCGTCTTCCGGCAAACTTCTTCAAGTTGGATCTTTTCTTAATTGGAACGTCTAGCAGAGCCGCTGTTCAAATGTCCATCATCCTTTGAATATTGAAATAAATTAACGCAGCGCATATGTATATCATTATCCGTAGTTGTGCTATTTATACTACATTCACAAAAATGGTTGTTAATTCGCAAACGTTGCAGATTTCTCGAGCGATGAACATATGGTTTAGGATTTTGAGGATGAAAAATCATATAATTACAGAGCAACAGATGTGTGGCCGTGTTGAATCGCAAAATGAATGGAGAGTGACGAATTGTGTACCACGAATAAGGAAATTGCACAGAAATTTGATGGACACGTTGGGAACGATGCATTTTCAGCTCGCAAGACACATCCATGCAGTTGAATTCAGTTTTCAACGACGATATCGCGAATTACTACATCAGAGACAATCTCGTGGAAAATAGGAAGATTGATATTGACGTTGGAACTCGACTGCTTCCTTTTCTCGAAGATGATTGAAAATTTTTCTGAGATTTATGATACATTCACAGGGAGTCCCGCGAGACGGCACAGGGGTAGTGGGGGTAGCATGAGGGTTGTCTGGACCTGCACTACATACAGTGGGGAGGAAATTTTCCGTACATTAGCAATGCAGACATAAAAAGACATAAATGATTGATTACATTAACATATTATATATGTGATGGTACATCGTGCAACAACATTAACAGTATTTAACAAAGTGTGACCGGCATCGAATGTATTACATTTTTAATCAAGTCTCCCGATATTTTATTCCATTCCTCTTTCAAAATCTTTTGAAAACGCTCATTTCACGTATTATGGTCTTCGTGTATCTGGCTTTCGAGTTCCCACCAGATGTGTTCTATCGAGTTTAAATCTGGTTGTTGCGGGCGAGTAGGTAATACGCGAGGAGTATTATACATATGCATAAAATCCATTGATGCCCTGCATGGCCAGGCTTTGGGATCCTGATTTTGCTGAAAGTAAAATGTGTATCCAATCCCCATTTTGTCAGCATTTCTTCTCCAAGGTTTCGTGCATCTCTTTTTTGAATTCTTGATGGAGATTTATTTTATTAATTTGCAAATGCTGAACATACCTCTTTTAATGTTTTTGAAATGGGCTTTTGGAATACATTGAACTAATCTTCTTTACGAACGATCGTTTCAAATGTTTAATCCATCTAAAACTCTCTGGAAGTTTCGCATTTCTTTTTCCCGCTGTGTTTGAACACAACTTGTAAAACATGTGGTCAATCATTTTAGCCAGTGATCGGCTCATTTGTTAACTTCAGAATCGCTTACACGCTGTTGATTTTTAAACGTTGCTCGGGACCATTTAGGCTGATTTTTCCTGGGCTTTTGGAATACATTGAATTAATCTTCTTTACGAGCGATGGTTTCAAATTTTTAATCTATCTAAAACTCCCTGGAAGTTTCGCATTTCTTTTTCGCATTTCTTTTTCGCCGCCGTGTTTGCACACAAAATTGTAAAACATGTGGTCAATCATTTTAGCCAGTGAACGGCTCATTTGTTAACTTTAGAATCGCTTACACGCTGTTGATTTTTAAACGTTGCTCGGGACCATTTAGGCTGATTTTGCCTGGGCTTTTGGAATACATTGAATTAATCTTCTTTACGAGCGATCGTTTCAAATGTTTAATCTATCTAAAACTTTCTGGAAGTTTCGCATTTCTTTTTCCCGCCGTGTTTGCACACAACTTGTAAAACATGTGGTCAATCATTTTAGCCAGTGAACGGCTCATTTGTTAACTTTAGAATCGCTTACACGCTGTTGATTTTTAAACGTTGCTCGGTACCATTTAGGCTGATTTTGCCTGGGCTTTTGGAATACATTGAATTAATCTTCTTTACGAGCGATCGTTTCAAATGTTTTATCTATCTAAAACTCCCTGGAAGTTTCGCATTTCTTTTTCCCCGCCGTGTTTGCACATAAAATTGTAAAACATGTGGTCAATTATTTTAGCCAGTGGACGGCTCATTTGTTAACTTCAGAATCGCTTGACACGTTGATATTGATTTTTAAACGTTGCTCGGACCCGTCCCGTAACAGCCTTTGAAAAATGTCGATGGGACTGTCCGAAATCAGCGTCCGTCCCCGTGACGCGGGAAATTTGATTGCTGATTGCCTAACGGACATTCCCCTAAACTGCTTGTAACCGGTCGGTTGCCGGCAAAAAATTCGGCGGTTCGAAATACAAAACACAGGAAACGCATTTCCAGGCCGCTTAATGATGACGAACGACCGTGGTTATTATCATGGCCGGTGTTCGCGGGACAACGACGGGTAAAAAACCATTCGTTCAAATTAAGAAGTTGATTCGGATTTAATGGTGTTTTGTTTGGTCGGTCGGAACACGCGGCCCAGCCTGAACCCCGTTAGTTTTTCGCGATTCAACTTGGTTTCTTTGTTGCACGTTTTTTCGCACGCGTGCTATGAGCCGCAACATCGGGCTGGCATGGCGTCAAGCAGTATATCAAACTATAATTTTCATTTCCGGTTCTTCCGTTACGCTGTTTCTATCCGAATGTCAATGCTCGAGTGGAAATTCAGTTGTTCTTCAATCCTTTGAAGATAGATGAAATACAAAACTCCAATGACATTAGAAAAATGAAATAATACCCTTACGACGTTATAAAAAGGTAAAAGTATTATTGTCACTGTTTTCAGAAGAAGAAACAGGAATGATATGTATTGCCTTCAAAAATGTTTAATTTATATGACGATCCGTATATATTCGGTATACAAAAATAATATACTCATTTTTGAGAAAAGAACGAACATTAACCCCTTGCCGTACCATTTTCTTTACAATTACAGCGATTAAAACGTCTTTATGCACAAAAATATCGTAGAAGGGAAAAGAAAATGTATATTTTTTGTTTGGCTAAATTTATTTTAATGCTTAAATATTGATTACAAACGAATCAAATTTTATTTCATCCAGAATGTAACGCTTAACATTCATATTTGTTAGAATTTATTAAAAACCTTCATCACGAGTGTGGCTCGTAAAACTACGGCAAGGGGTTAACGTGAAATTAACGAGTTCCCTATAATATTCTAGTATTACATGTTTGATCCAACGTTTGATAAAATATCGGAAAGTTTCTCACCGTTCAACGCGTTAAGGGATTTCACTTTGGCATTGTTTTAAGATGGTTTATGCACCGAGAGCTTTCCGTGCCTTTAAGCATATGGATAGCCATGCAGGGATAGTCTGTGTAAAGTTATCTAAATTCTGGTTACACTAACGGTCGTGTTTGCCACGCGTAATATAGCTTAATCCTTGCAAAAAGGCAAGCTTGGCTCAAGTGGATCAAGCCGACATTAGTCGGACGCGCAGTGGTGTATCCGCATGCGTCCCCACATCGACGAACGCCGTTGGTCGACGATATTCGATGCTCCCACGCTAACGTGGGTATACTAAACCTTTGTCCTAAAAGCTTATGTGGACGGACCGGCGACAGGTTTCACGTTTTACGCCGCTTAACGTTTCACGAGTCGTCTGCATAGCCCGAATGATTGATAAAGTGCGAATTGTACTTGTCACCGCGTCGCGGAAACGTAATTTGAGGAACGCAACAATTCTATTCTAGGATGACGGGTTGCTACGATGGAATGCACTTCTTTCTTTTTCTCACTTCAACCAACAAAAATATATTTTTTACTTCGGCCAGTGAAAAATATATTTGTTTAAAATCTGATCGAGAACATCGACCACAGTGTAGCTAGGGTTTTATTTGAAAATTGATTATACGAATGTTTATACATGCTCTGTAAATAAAACATGTATAATTTCACAATTTTATGAAGATAATATGCTATGATAAGTGTACAAATAATTACATTGCCACGTTTAATGAATTTATTGCAACACTTCGCAGTCCTTCAAGTCAGAGTGTCAAGAAATTACCATTGTTCTCCTATAATTGTTAAATCCATTGACGGCAGTTCGATTAACTTGCGGTGGGAGTTTGTGTAAGGTCAAGATCGACTTTTCCATTGTAGACCTGCCACTCGAATAATAACTTACGAGAAAGACGATATCGGAAGAGATTCGCTGCAAGTGGCCCTCTTCAGATCAAATCGAAAAGCGTTCGAAGGCTGTCCAAGCAGCATTCTTATCCGTTATTATTTTTCCTTTTCATCATGGTATCTTATCAAACAATTTCATTGAATATTACGCAGATTTCTCGAGCCCCGTCGAGTTCTATCTGTACTTGTTCTTTGATTGAGGAGTTAGTTACAGAGTCTTGCATTCAGAAGTGTCATTTTAAATTGTAAAAATATTATTGAATTAGTTCCAGCCGAACGAATACCTTTGTGGCTCTTGTAGTTCGTAATCGACGATTCTCTCGTCAGATCCAGACGTTACCCGTACTTTCTTTGTGTAATTTAGCGAACTAAATGAAACTTTGCTAATTTCAACATATTCTTCTGCTTCTTGTTTCAGTGCTTGGCAGTTGCCGTAGTGCAGATACGAGTCAAGAGTGCGGGCACGAAAGGTTGGCGAATTGTGCAAGACCCCTCGAAAGGATCAACAGTAACGACTTGAGCTTCGCCATCACAAAAGAGGGTCAGCATCAACTATGCCCGTAAGTTTTCTTAAGCTTGTATAAAAGAGGCCACTCTAAGTCTTTGTCCTGTAAAGACTCGGTAAAAGTCAAATCTTGAAAACAAGCATTTTCGAAAATAAACGTTCTTCGTCCCTCGTGCATTCCTCTGGTTCGAATTCATCTACTCTCGGATTTGCGTAAATCGAAACGTTTGTTCCAGAGATTGAAAAATTTATGGAACGTTTTAATGTTGCTTGAAAAACGTTTCACAGTACAAGTTTCAACGAGAATGAATACAGGAAAATTCTTGAGTTTTAGCTTGAGCTTTAGAAAATATAAAAATACAAATTGTTCCTCGTGACAAAAATTTTAAACGAAGTTTGATGCTGAACGGAGTGGAATAGTTCACATTTCTTGTATAATCAAGAATAACAGAGATGCTTGCTATTTCGTGCAGCAGTCCGAATAGAAAATTAAAATCTATTCATAGTCAAACTAGCATTGCCGCGCATTTCATGACAAAAGCTTTGATGAAGCTTTAGTATCTCAAACAAAAGCTACAGGTGACATGGGAATGACGAGAAACTTGAATTTCTCGGTATCTCGAATAACACGGTGTTCTACTGTGTTTCGCAAAACGAATTTTTGCTGTTAGCGTACTTAGCGACTGTGGAAAATCGTTTCCGTAATACGAGGAAAATTTTGATGTAAGCGTTGTAACCATTCACCGACGAAACGCCAAATCGATAATACGAAGCAGCCAATTCGAAAGTTTTATTTTTTACGAGCTGTAGTTGGTGAACGACGGACGGCAGATTCAAATGGGTTAATCGTGTTATTCGAGGGCGGCCTGTAATTCTTTTACTTGCGCATTTTGTTCGTTATTATTGGAAGTGCCATGGAAGTTTATGTTTAAGTCTCCGCTTTGGTATTCTGATTTTTGTCCGCACTGCGGGCACGTTCAGCAGCTGCACGAGAACTGTGCGAAAAGTTTTTGATCGCGGTACTGTTGAACTTCAACACGGACCACGAAAATTCTTGCTTACTCTATGTCGTTAGAGTTCGAGTGGTTTCCGGCGGCGGCTTTTTTCGATTCGATTGTACCCATAATTAGATCGATCAACGAAACTTCAATGGGAGTTTAAGCTTTTTCCGAATACCTGGTTCTACGGTTTCACTAGATTTTTCGTTTATTTTCACGGCCCCGCAACTCGGTGAAACAAGCTCGGCCAGTGAAAGGGAATTCTAATGAGTCTCTTAACTAATTAGCAGACGGTTGAACGAACTGTTTCGAGATATTTTTCGGTTTTCTACCTGCTTTTCGACGAAATAACACGTTTAGCTTCGAAATACCGCCACTTTCTAAATAATCAAGATTTGTAATTCCTTTTGGTTTCGAACATAACTACAGTCATACTGATTCTTTTCGTTCCCGATCATTAGAAAGTAATATGTAATAACTTATGCAATTTTGATTATTTTTACTTTTAAAAAATCACGCACACGCCTGACGAACACGAAATGCCGGAAAATTCGTGCAGCACCATTCGCCAAAATCAGAGTATTCTATTTTCAATCACGTCAGTTACGGCGGACAATTTAGCGATGGACAAAAAGGTTATCGGTGTATTGAAAAAGGAATTTTCCAAAATGGAGGGACACGGTTGCTTACCGAATCGTCACACTGCCGTTTATATGACAAAGTGATCGATATGAGGAGTATTCGGACAGCGTTCAGCAAATTTTGGCAACCCGGTGAAATCAACCGGCAGAACGATAACGCGTGCTCGTCTGTGTGCATAAAACGTACGAACGTCGGACGATTGCGCGAGATTTTCCGAGTCGCGCACGCCGTTTCGGAAAACCATAAATTCTCTCGTGACTAGGAAATCCTGCCGCGATTCCGAAATCCTTTTCCGCAGGCACGGTTCGACTGCATTCTAACTCGAATGTAAGTGTTTACGGTACCTCAGTCACAAAAGAACTCCGTAACAAGTTTTTTCAAAAATGGTTAACTATAACAGAATAAATCTTTACACGATATATTTTTATTGTGACATTTCAGGCAAAAGTGAGATAACCTCGATTATTTCCGAAATTTGTAAATATTAGCCATCAGCTGTTTTTCAAATTTCTACGTTATTCGAATATAAACGCGAGAACAATTAAAGAATAATCGTAGTTGTTATTGAAGTAAAAACTTACTCGAATAATGGTGTGCACTGGCTCAAGAGGATTCGGTTAGACCAATGTCTGACCAAAACTTGCTTTCTCTACTTAGGCTAGCGCGGTCGGTAGTGTAACTCTTTTCACTTACTCTTTGATTTTATTATTATTATTAGTAGACTCCGGATGTTTATGCAAAATAAGAAGTTTGTGCATCAATTGCAAGACGCTGGAGCTAAATATAAATTTGTATTCTTCATTAATGATTTTAATGTGATGAAAATAATACATTAATACTCTTAAAGTCTTTTAATATTTTGACTGTTTTAAATTGCACTTGCTCGTTTTTGTTGTAAATGCATAAAATCCGGAGTCGAATTATTACAATATGCGCGAATCAAAAAATTATTTCTTTGAGCACATATTGTTCACGAGGAATTATTCAATTAATTTTATTTGATTGGACACATACGAATAAATGCATTTCTGTTATTTTGATGAAGTAAAAGTCTCTTCCTTCATCATTGCACGTTTTTCAAATATTCTTGATCACGCGATTCAGTCGGCTGTAGGTGAAATTGATTCGTGTGTGACTGGTTGCGTTGATGCGATTTAGCGCGACAAATTGCAGCAGATAGACCGTCCCTATGCCACGTACATTTCACCAGTTTCGACGTTTGAACGCGTTATTCAACATTTTGCTATGCTCTTAATTGAAACAAACATTATGAATGTCACGCAATAGATTTGATGAATGCGTTTCTGCAGTTACCGTTCCACCACGCATCGTTTAGTTTCGAACCTCTTTATCCGTAAACAATTAAACGACACAAATCACTCTATATTCAGACCGTGCCCTTAATTGCCACCACGCTATTTTCCATTAACCCTAAATTTTCCGCAATTTACTGTCTTTTGACGTCCACGACGTAAATAACATCGCAGACACATATAGCATGACCATTCAGCAAATTCTGTCGCCCCTGACTCGAAAAATGAAAAAATAATTTCATTTATGTGTAATGAATGTATTGTATCATTTCTATTAGACTCTTATCATTGTTTTTAATATTTTGAAACATGGTGCACCATTTGTAACGCAGACAATAAAGAAACAAAAATTCAATTTCTACCAGATATTAATGAGAGTGGAACAGGAATGAGAAATTAGATTGGTGCCCTTAATTGGCACTATGCCGTTTTCTATTAACGCTAACTTTTCCCCAATTTACTGTCTTTTGACGTCCACGATGTAAATAACATCGCTGACGCCAATAGCATGACCATTTAGCAAATTCTGGCGTTCCCCGTTCAAAAAATGGTAAAATAATTTCGTTCATGTTTCATTTTTTGTATTCTATCATTTCTATTAGACTCTTATCATTGTTTTTAATATTTTAAATAGTGATGCACCATTCGTAACGCAGTCAATAAAGAAACAAAATTTCAATTCTTGTCAGAAATTAATGTGGGTGGAACAGGAATGAGAAACTAGATTCATTAAAAAAAAATCATAAGAAAGAGCAGGAAGATCGATTCGTTTCAAACAGCTCTAGAGCAAATGAAAAGGCGAAATGAAATAATTTAAACTCGTAGAGTGAACGCGTAGTCTCGGCAATGCGAAAATGAGTGCCGGGAGCCGAGAAGACGGCATCGTTTGTAAGGAGTTGACACGTAATTGATACTTGACAGGACGTGATGTTTCCTCGATTGCTCGCAGAGAACTGTCGTTTTTATTTTAACAAAATCATAACGTAGTAAAACATTCATTTAACAAAACATTAACGTGACATGCAAATCAGTAAAAACATATATAACATGAAAATCAATAAAAACATATATAACACTTAAACATATATACACACTCACACTCAGTCATATGACATGCACACTTATATCATTCTTACACGTTAGATTTTCTAATAATGATTAAATAAATAATGATTAGACTGCGGATGTTTATACAATTTTCAATGTTTGTGGACAAATTTCAAGAAAGTGGTATCATGTTAAATCTTCTTTTGAATGGTAGTAGTCTTCGTATTCTGTTCTGTTCGTAAATTCTGTTAAATTTCAACAATTTTTGAAGATCTTTAGAAGCCATAAATGAATAAAGATCCGCAGAAAAATAATGATATAAACACGACGAAGGCGGAACTGGGAACACAGTTGCCCGGGGGTTCATTAAATATTAGAGAAGTCGACCACCCTCGGAACAATAGATGTGGCCATCGCTAACTTCGCTATGGTGTTGGTAATATTTTATACGGCGGACGACGCGCGCTCTCTCACGCCTGGCCACTGTGTTATGGCAAAATTAGATCGAATGGAAGCCCCGAGAATCCCAGATGTCGGCGTTAAAGCAAAATCTACCTAATTTCCGACACGGAAGCTTCCGCGATTAAAGGAAGCCACGCGCTTTCAACGACCAAACGAATTCGATCGTCACTGCAAAATGTATTACTGCCAGCTGAAAACATGTCATCTGCGACGGCACGTTAAAGACTCAATATTTCACGAAGCTATTTGTTCAACAGAAATGAAATTCTCTGTAAATTTTTCTTAGTTCGCTGTGCTAGAGAAGCGTGGATAATTAGACTGTACGTTTCATGCATTTACGGGAAAACCGCGCTAATGAAATTACCAACAGTAAAAACATTGAATGATTTCAAGTATGTGGATATATTATTTTAAATGTTTACTTTGTACTCGGAACCGCATTAAAGTCAACAAAGTCTAATCGTAACTTCCGCGGAGCGAGTTCTGGAGAATTCATAAATCCTTGTATTGTGGGAGAATGTGCGGAGTCACGGTTCACAGTTCCTCTCGGCAACAAATGTACGTAACGAATTATGCGAAATAATGAAACACTGGGAACGTCCGCTGAAACGTCAGTATGAAAAGTAGCACAGAAGTCACGTTCGAGTCGTAACTGCGGCAGAATCTTAAGAGCAGAATGCGCGAGAAAGCTTAGAGAAAGTGGCCTAGCAATAAAAAGAGAAAGTGTGGGGGTTGTTTGCGGGGGGTTCTGGTCACTTAACGTACACAGGGGTTAGTAAACCGCACACGAAACTTAAAAAAAAACGCATTAGCAACACGAAGTATTATACTGGAAATTGGGGGAATTAATGGACAAGGAAATTGGAAGGAAGTATATGCGTAATTATGCGACAAGCCTTGCATATATTCTGGAAAACCAACAAAAAGAATAGCAATTGAACAGCTACTCACTCAGTTGCTTAGTTACTGAGAATAATAAAGGTTTGGATAATCGAGGCTGTTACTTATGAATAGACCGCGGATCTTTATGCATTTATGGCTGCTGAAAATTTTCGAAAAAGGGTAGAATATAAAATTCGACAAAATTTAGTAGAATTTTTATTTATCTCAGATCTGCAAAGGCTACTGCCACCGGAAATCAGATTCTATTTTATTCCATTCTCTTAAAATTCGTCTACAAAAATTGCGAATTGCATAAACATCCGCAGTCTACTTATGAACGTTCCATAAGGAAGAACGAAATAGTTTTCTGAGACAGTCACGCGAATTTAAATATTACAGACGGTGCGAGATTAAAAAATGTTTTGTACCGAAAATGAAATTAACCGCTGTTAACGAGGAGTACTAAAATATATGAGATAAAAGCGCACGTTACCGAGGAGAAACAAGGAATCTCGTTTTTACCTAGGCTGCGCCAGATAGGTAGTAGAAGCGGGCACGAGAGGATTCCTTGTGCAAAAATGGAATGAAATCTAAAATGTAGAAGCGTGGAAACGGGTTCTCATCTGTAGCTGCGTTTTCGAGAAAATTAAGTTTGAACATTTTTCGCGTACGCGTGCATTACACGATAGCATTCACCGAGAAGTAGAAACGGTAAGTCGTGGTCAGACACGCGTTGCCCGACGAATTCGCGAAACTTAATTATCACATAAATGGGTCCCCAATTGAAAAACCATTGTTCTACATTTTCAATTTACTTTTCCTCAAGAAATCTTCCTGTTTGCACCACCTACCCCATTCGCGTTGAATAAATTTCCATTAGCAACGAGAAACGGAAAATCTTGTTTGCCGACATATGCGAAATTGACTTGAGGGAAATTGTTATTGTTAGAATTGTTAGAGTGGAAATCGCTTTATCGAAGAGTTTACGTTTCTTCGATAACATACCGTGCTTTTAAAAGGAGTACATCGTAACAATTATTCGTTTGAAAGTTACTCTCTGTTTCCAGTATTTTGCCTTCAGAAAGGATAAAGAGATCGGATGGCTGAAAGGAAACATTTTTCCATTTTGTTTTATCAGTTGATGGTCAGTTTCAATAAAGGATTGTTTGAGGATGAATAGCAATTATTCGAATCAGTATTTTTTATTAATTTCGCCTCGGTATTTTAATATTCAATATTATCAAAATGCGTTTTCTATTTACATTATTAATAATTACATTAGTTTCTATAACACAAGCCAATCTGGAAATCCATTTTATAACTTTTTAATATTAGCATTAGGAATCACTTCTTAGCATCGAGCACGTGGCACATGGTAATAAGCACAATTAGAAAGTTTTATGACTTATGCATTCAATTTAGTAATTCCTACCCTGCACATAGGGAGGACCAAAAACTGGCGGTCTAGACATAAGCGAGCAAGCAGTTAAACAGAACAACTCGGTACAGTGAGAACCATCAGAGATTAGAGTCATACATACAGTACATCAGGATAGTCGCATAGTTTTCAGTTAGCGCAGTTCCAAAATACAGGGAAAGAATTGAGAAAATATCAGATCATAAAGTCACTGTCGAATCCCTTCCAATTTGTCCCACAACAGTGGTCCTTCGGGTATAGACGGAATCAAGTGTAATATTTCAAAGGGTTCTACTGAATCAGCAGTCGGTCCTCAAAAAGGTATGAGTAAAACTAGGTCCTACCTGTACTTCCTGTTGCGCGCCGGACGGGTACCAACAATGATTGTGGGTGTTGAACAGACTAGTTCCGGAAGTGGGTTATCAGTGAGAGCTGATAACAATCACGCGAATGAGTTTTATCTCATTTTTATTGAAGATAGTACTGATTTCTTTCTTTCTCTGCGTCTGCCTGGTGCGGGTTGATGTCCGGAGGCTTTATACTGAACGTTGTGCTGAGTAGACTTTCGGAGGTTGCTGTCTCACCGTATCGCTTACACTTTGTCTGCTGATACAGCCTTCCGGAGGTTGTTGCCATGCCGTACTTCTTAAGAACTGTGTCTCCTAGATAGATGACACTCGCGCGCGAATGCACACAATCACCACAGTACACTCACACACCGCTAGACCACGTATACGTACGCGAGGATTGCAAGGGTCCGGGATTCCACTCCTGATTTATCAATAACGCAAAGACGGGGTTTCTCAGTAGTCAAAATGTAGATGAAAGATCAATCTAGGGGGCTATTTGCCTCAAAAGTCCTACGTTTACGTTTACGACGCGCAATTCTCATTATTTGGCAGCATGTCGCGGAGCCGCGAGAAGCAATGGACAGGCGACGGTGCTGCCGCCTATCGTGGCTGTCGATATGCTGCGAATACAGTAAAGCCGACATTACTGTCCAACAGCCGTACAGTAAAATCCGCATTATTGTCCAACAGCCGTATTTATGGTGGACAGTAAGATTGGTGTGTACATGTATGATCGTATTTGTGTTACTTCAAAGGCGATTCCGAACATAGAGAAGGATTGATTGAAATTCAAAGGTGAAGCCGAACATAGAGAAGGATAGAATGACATTCAAAGGAGTAGCCGAACATAGAGAAGGAAGAATGAAATTCAAAGGAGAAGCCGAAGTCTCCGAAGTCTCTTTCTTTCCAATACGCTGTCGTTCTTTGCGACCGAAATTTGAATCATCGATTTAACCACTGAATACAATTGGAATTATATCGTGTTTGGTCTT
>CM052194.1:14258213-14273595 GCA_028455805.1 Lasioglossum figueresi
TATTTTCAAAAATTACTGCATCAAATAAAATATTTTATTTGATGCAGTAATTTTTGAAAATAGTATTTTATTTGAAGAATATTTAAAATATTTGTATTTCGTCGTTATTTTCAATTTTAAATATTGCTGAAATTAATGGTTTCAATTCAATACATTTACGAGTGTAAATCGTTTCTTAACGATAAGATACACTGTATGTTTATACGGTTTCTCAGAGTATTATAACAATGCAAAAAGTAAAATATTTCATTTCATGTTTCAAATAGATATATTTTATTTTATGGATCAAATTGCTCAAATAGAAATATTTTATTTTCAGATTCAGATTGTTGGAATAGAAATATTTTATTTTGTAGATCAAATCGTTGAAATAGAAATATTTTATTTTCAGATTCAGATCGTTGAAATAGAAATATTTTATTTTGTGGATCAAATTGTTGGAAATAGAAATATTTTATTTTCAGTTTCAGATTATTCAAATAGAAATATTTTATTTTCGAAATTGTATATCTTACTTAAAATACTATTTTCTTTAAGAAAAATAAAATCTAAAGTATTCAATAGTATTCGAAATATTTGTTTCGCCAAATAATGCCCACCTCTGACTGTGGTGACTGTGTGCAGTCACGCGCGAGTGTCGTCTGTCTACGAGACGCAGTCCTTAATTGCGACTTCCGGACACCACGTTCCACAGTAAAATGTCAAAAAACTGGGGAGGTGGTTTAATCGATTTGAACAACTCGTTAATCTGTCGACATGCAACCTCCGCTCTCGCAAAAATCTTTCGAGGGTCTGAACGAGTATTTGCGAAGCGCGTTTCCGCCGTGTGGTTAGCATTTGAGCGTGCGACCTCAGAGACCCAAACAGTTCTGATGAGGGTGCAGAGTCAGTGAGCCACGATCGTTGAACAGTTCCGAGCAACCTGTTGTGCCGCTGAGTCACGCGCATTGTGGAATCGCAGCCTGATCAAATTGGCTTGTTGACAGTCGGAGGTCGAAGGCTTCGCACTTAACGAGAACTTATTACCAGACTGCGGATCTTCCTGCAAAATAAAAATGTTCTACATTAATTCTACGGTTGTCAGGAAAAAACGCCGCATGTTACAATTTCAAAAAATTGGAGTTTACGCATTAATTGAACTTTATTTAGTCATGCAAATAAATTCGAAAGGCTCAAAACAATACTGCAATTTAAGCGATGTCCTATGCCAAAGCATTAGCGATATCGAAACTTTAAATTAAAAATTAATTTCATCCCTCAATGATGTGTTACTTTAAAAACAACATTACAATATTCTCAAATTTGTAAAATCTTGTACTGTTTTATATTTCGCCCGACCAATTTCTTCGTAAATGCATAATGATCCACTGCCGTTCGTCGAGTCCGCGAGCTGGAAAAGTTTACCCTGCTGGTTACTGGGAATTAAGCATTGCCAAAATTAGGAAAGTCGTGGGAGAAAGAGGGCTACTATTTTCCGCGAGAAACCGCTCTCGACAAGTCGAAACATTTCCACGTTGCAACCGGACAATTTCCATTCAATCTTCATTCCGACACGACCCTCGTTGCTGGCGAGTTCACTAAAATATGCCCTTGTTACTTCGAGCAGCTAAAGTTCCGGTCGTTGCCGGTACTTGCGTCAGCTACTGATCCTAATTACCATTATTACTTTTTCTTGTTTCCGCAGAGAGCTCGAGTCCAGTATAAAGTGCATCCAAGCTTACACCATCGATTGCCTGGAAGAGAATCAAAGGGAGCATTTCAATAATCTGTACCTGGGAACAAACAAAGCGGTCATGGAACTTTGTCAAGACGGCCCTTATATGGACGGTAAGTTCAACATGAACTGCTGCGAAATAATCTACACTATTGTGCAAAAGAAAGAAGCACGCTTGTAGAAATTGTATTGTACAATGATTGATTTATTGCATTTAAACTATTAGATAATCCCCAATAACACATTCTCAGAACTATTCAATTAAACAGTGGAATCCTTTTTCAAAACTAACTGTGTTCTTAATAAAATTGTTAATGCGTTCGGCGCAAGTATTCGATCATTCGTTACTTAATTTGCAAAGCAATTTTGCAAATTACTAAAGTAATTCCGACGTTTCGATCTTCATTCAAACCATCTTCGAGGGTTACTAGAATTGCGTCTGTAAAACATTTTTTTTTAACAAATTAAGAATATTTTGAAATTTAAGAATACGTAACAGAGAAAGGGAAAAATGCTGGTAATAAAACTACTGGTAACCCTTGAAAATGATCCGAATGAAGAAACGTCGGAATTACTTTAGTAATTTGCAAAATTGCTTTGTAAATTAAGTAACGAATGATCGAACCCTTGCACCGAAAGCATTAACAATTTTATTAACAACAAATAGGATCGATAGAAAGCTATAATTACTGTGTTCTTATTTGATTTTTTACGCTTTTCTATTAAATATGGCCGAGTGCTTCTTTCTTTTGCACAGCAGTGTAGATCGTATTTTGTATACATATACAGTTATTCGCGAAATTTAACGCACGTAAGCTATAAAAGTTTCATTTGTTCGATTAACATTCTTTTTTACTGCATTCATCTTTTCACGATCTTCTTCCGATACGTAGAGGTGTATTATGTTTTAATTCGGACTGTGCTAGATAGCTTCTACAATCAATGGAGCCGTAATTAATTTAATTGAAAGTCAGGTATTTTTGGTTGATCGTTCACGGAGCTGGAAGCGTCTTGGATCAATTCTAATTCAGGGACGGAAACAGCCATGATGCTCCAGTAATCTCGAGAGTGCAGAACGAGTTATTGAGCGAAGCAGTTGACGGGTCACGGCAGATCGTTAATCATCCATCGTTAATCGTTCTTCGAAATTTGTCAAGCTTAAAGACACTAGAAGAATTCGTAGTATTTATAAAATTAATTGTACGATATATAAAATAGCTTTCATACAATCTAATTTCCGGAAATCCATTAAAATGTGTGCGTGTTTAAGATTGATTTGCAAGTTGAATATCATACACGGATTTTACATGTGATTTCATTACAACTTTATGTAGTAGACAAATTTTTCTGATTTTTTTTAACACGTTAAAATACGTTTTCAACACGTTAAAGTTATTAAAAGGAGAAACGAACGTTCGTACAACTTCTGCACCTTTGAATAGATTACAAAATTTTTATTGTCCATAATAATCCGCGCTGCAGTTATAATTTTGTTGTATACTTTAAGTAACTTTCAAGGAATTAATTACAACGGGTAAACACTGCTGTACTGCTATGCACGTTTACTTTGTTTCCACACTGTGTGCGCGTGTGTATAATCTCTCGAGAGTGTCACTTGAATTATTGACATTAATGGCCGATGGATTTCGTCCAGATTATCGCCACCCACCGCGAAGTCATATTTGCGCTAATTGTCATGAGAATTCTGTGTCTTTATGAAAGATAAAACCATAAGCCTTCGTGATCGATAAAATTATGCTGTATAATATATTATAAAGCATTCTATTCGGTTTTGGTCCGCCATTTTAGTCGATTTTATTTGCTCAATTACACCGAGATCCGCCTAAATTTTCAATTTTTCGAAGAGCAGAATTTTAATGGTAGAACTTACTAATATAGTTTATTTGTCATAATGGAAATTCGAAAACTCATTTTGCTCCACACAATAGATAGCTGAAATTATTATATAATAGGATATATGGATAAAGAAAAAGGATATTAATATTAATACTTGATCCGTTTATTCGATTCATTAATGGTAGAACTTACTAAAATAATTTATTTATCATATTGGATATTCGAAAACTCACTTTGCTCCACACAATAAATAGCTGAAATTATTATATAATAGGATATATGGATAAAGAAAAAGGATATTAATATTAATACTTGATCCGTTTATTCGATTCAACAGTTAGTCGTGCACTGAATTCTGCAATATCGTTCATGAATCTTTAATGGACACTAAATGTAGACTTCGTGCTACGTTTTTCCCTGTTTCACGCTATATGTATAATTCATCAAAATGTCACTGTACATTTAACCCTTAAAATTTAATATATTCATTAGCGTCTTGACAAGTAGGTCCTCCGTCACAACAATTTTATAGCGTAGAAGCTGTACGATGTTCAATACATAGTCATTTATTATTCGTAGGTATCTTATAATCGAATTTCTCCATTCATCTGAAATTTTCCGTTTCCGGTCTAATTTTATATTCGATTGAATTAGTTCTTTTTGCTTCGTTAATTTCTTAGAAGATAGTCTGCGTGTTCTATTACCTGCTTATTCAAAGTATGCTTTTAATACAGAAAATTTCGTGGTTAAGCCAGAGTTATTTAACAATACATATTAAACTTACACATTGCGAAAGAAACTTCTGAGACAACCTAATAATTTACACACGTAATAATTAGGTAGATAAGTAGTTTAGGATCGAAACAAAACTCTAAGGAAAATCAGTCTCGACCAAATTTCACGATTTTGTATTACATTTTGGCAGATTTTTTACGAGCCATAGATGCTTAGTTTAAATGTGTAGAATTGCATAGTCTAACGAAGACTCGCGAACAGGGATGTAAGAGGAAGGGAAGAAAACAAATACGTGTTCTGTGGCAGGAACGGAAACAAGCTAAAACACAGTGTTCCAGTCGTTGGGGGGAATAGAATGCTTTATTGCGTCGAGTGGTCATGGAGCTGTGCTGGACCGTGTGGCAGGCCACTGATCGATCTACGCCGCTATCTCGAAATCGATTACGTGATTAGCGCCTCGTTAAGAGCAATACTGGTATCGGGAGTCGTAATCAAGCCTGTGTCCTCGATTATCGACATCAAATGAGCTGAATTTATTCGTTGATCTGCGTGCAATAATTACGGGCAATTTCCCTAGTACTGGTCACTTAGAACAACTAAAATGTGATACGTTTTATTATAATTTTCTTACAACTTTTATTATCTCCATGAATCTCTCTTCCTTCCTTTCTTTTCTTTTCTTTCCTTTTTCTTTTTCTTCTCCGCAGCTTGCATCTCCAATCTATAGTGGTAATATCTTCCTCGGCTTCTTCCAAGCTCTTTCCATTACCCATATTTCCACTAGACCAATAACGTCTCATTTCTGAACCTATTGCTAAGAGCTTTTTTCCTTGTTCATCAGTTCTCTTACATTCCGAAACATCGGTTCCAGTTCCCGTACTTTTTCTCCCGCTTCTTTCTAGTTCTCCTGTTCATAGTTCTCATTGCTCTATCTCTTCTTTCTGTACCACTCGACTTTTCTTTTTGCACTTTTTCGTATCTTTCTCTCCTCAACCCATTCCAACCATTCTTTCCTCGTATCCTTCCATACGTTGCCTGTACCAGTCTCTTTTTCTTCTTCTGCTGTCCTTTTTAATTTATAACTCATTCTTTTTCATTCACGCGTTCTCTACTCGCCTTAATCCTTTTTTTCGCCTGCTGTTCCCTCGGAAAATCTTCAGCACATTCTAGCTGGATACATTTCAAACAAAGAGTGCTGAAAATTGTAATCGAAATACTTCTATTTTAGTAACATAAATATTTCAAAATATCTATTTATTTATCAATCAGTTGATATTATTTTAGCAGAATGATTTAATTTTCACTCAAGTAAACAATCATTTGAAAATCGTTCATCTGAATTTCACACAAAATAAAGTTGTTTTCTCTGTATCATTATTCAAATGAAAATAAAACATGGTTGTTTTTAATGCCGGTTCAAATGTTTCCAAAGCCCTAACAGACTAAAAATGGTTGAAATGTCGACAGAAAATTTTAAATTTGTTCTTTTGTTCTATGTATATTCATAAAAGATAAATTAAGTTATACGTTATGTAAAAATCGTGGGTGTCTGCGTAGGGTAAAAATCGTGGGTGTCTGCGTAGGGTAAAAATCGTGGGTGTCTGCGTAGGGTAAAATCGTGGGATTTTCTCCGGTAAAAACAGCTATAGCTGAAACTATTATAAACTTTCTGTTCTAAATCGTCGAACTTTCTGTATTCGTAGAAATGTCCCATCAGATGCCGAAGTTCACCAACATTTTCAAATAACAAGCAAAATTTTGGGATCGAATAAACAGGAAAAGTAGGAAAGTAATATCGTCCCCGCGTTTCGGAACAACTTCTTTCACCTCGTTCAGTCTTATTTTTTAAATCCGTTACATCTTTCATTAAGTCTTGAAGCTATACCCTCCTTCTATCTCCGTTAGTGGATCACTATGTTTCCCTTCCTCTCCGTCGAGTCGTTTGCTTCTGGTCTCCTTGCAATTTTCTTTAACCCTTTCTTTTTCTTTTCATTGCTTCACCTTCATCTTTCATCCATTTATCTCTCATCATCACCTCTCCTGATATTTTCCTTGTCTTTCTATTTGCTTCATCTTCTCTGACTTCATCTCCCCATCTTTATCTTTTACTATCTTCTCCCACATCCTTTTCACTTTTACGATTACGACTTCTTTCTCGCTTATCACCTGCTCGTTTATCCCCCTTGCTTTAGTCCCAATTTCTCTAGCCTATAAGACTCGGCGATGATGAGATGTCTCGTGAACTATTTTCTTTTTTCTTGTCTCGTTTATATCGTATATAATACTTTAATCTAGCGATGGCAATCTCGAGATCGTCGTTCGAAAAGTTACGGTCCGATAAACAATTTTCTGACCAATGTCTACGTTAAGAAAATAATTCTGATGTGTAATAATTTACTCGCTTGGAGGATTGAAAAAAGATGGTGATCGACACAGAAAATTCTGTCGGTATTGTAGCTTACAGTTTCGTTATAATTATCGTCGATTTTGCATCGGCAGGGGAATAAGCATAACGTTATTTGAGAGCTGCGGTGAAATTTGATGAAATATAAGCGGACCCGAATTGTAATTTTATAACAATCATCAATTTCCACCGGCCACAGAAATTTCATCGGTTGGCTTGTTTTCGTTTGCAGAGTTCATGAAACATGCTGAATGCATGCAGAAGATCGAACCGCAATACGAACTCTGCCAGAAGAGATACCAACAGATCACCGAAGAAGTCGGAAGAAATAACGTAACGGATGAATCTATGAAGCGACTATGCTGGTAAGTGACAATCATTATGATCGGTAAACTGCGGATGTTCATGAATTACGAAACAATTTTCAAAATATACTGGGATATAAAGTACGACAGAATTTACTACGATTTGAATTTGTTTTAGACAAATATAAAATTTTATTTGATTCGAGTTTCTTAACACTAGTCTTACGGAGGTCTAGAAATAACTATTTTACATTATTTTATAAACATAACGAGAATGTGTCTATCCAAATTTTTGGCCATTTTTCCAATAGTATATACTCAAAGAAATAAATTTGGTAAATAATTCATCAGGGAAGCATCTTTACGATCTTAATAATCGCAAATTAAGTAAACTTAGTGTTAAAATTCGTCTACAAAAATTGCAAATTACATGAAAATCCGCAGTGTAATAGTCAGTAAGAATATTTTTTAATCTCTTGGTATTCGCTAACGGTTTCCAATGAAAAGGAGTTTTACATCAATTTTAAAGAATTTACCATTTCAAACAAGCCTTCGATTTACCTATTGTTTCTACGATGCCAAAGGAATCGATAAAAATTCCTATTACTCTGAAAGAAAATTCACTGCGATACAGGTCGAGTAATTATTAATAGAGTTTAGCTATACGTGCAGCAATCCCTGGCCATTAAAATGCATTCTTCCCTCGCGTAATGAACACTGTATAAAAAACTATAAAACTCCTTTTACGCAACGGAGAATTTTTCTTTACGCTGACTATTTCTGGAAAGTTATAATATTGAAGGAAGATGTACCATGTCTACTAAGATCCCAAATGGCAAACAATTTAATGAATGTGGAGTTTCGAGATGATTGTCGAGTTTCAGATTAAAAGAACGCAAATTCTATTGGAACGTGGAATAAAATCGAATCCTGCAGTGAATTGGTAAACAACTGCGTTCGACTACATGTGTGCCTATGTATATTCGAACCTTTAAATTCAATTAATTTACACATCGAACCTATTCTTTTTACACAGCAATTCCTGTCTAAAATGGTAATAAACAGCTCGCAATAAACGTTGTTGAAGTTAATTGTAGGAAACTAAAGTTAACGTGTACTTTGTCCATTAATCATGTTAAAATCTTCTGATGTCTTTTCAATTTTGTATTTGATTTATTTAATCGGTGTAATCTTCGCTGTCTAGCTACGGTTAAATTCTCGACAGCGATCAAAAGGATGATCAAGATAGCGTTCTGATCGTGTAACCCGAAATTCATGAAAGATGCCCGTTCATAATTGCAGCCGAGATCGAAATTCATGAGAGATTCTTGCTCAATTCTGTTCAATTACAGCCAATATCAAAACTCGTGGGAGAATTTCGTGTACAGTTACTGCCGAAACCGAAATTCGTGGAAGATTCCCTTTTAAGACAGAAATTCACCGCGGGATAACACGGATAATATGAAAATCTCGACGGAAATTAAATTTTTTATTTAACCATTTGCGAAACAACATATCTCGTGTGCGGTAGCTGCTTCCAAATTGAATTGCACGTTTTTGATTCATAAACTGACTGTGTGTTCCATGCGAAGTGAATCTGACTACTTCTGAATGCATGTTAGCCATTGTAGGGTTGCGATTAAAAATGAAATTGTGATTCCACGTCGACAGCTTTTTCGTTTTTAATTATCTTTTTATGAAACTTTTAATAACACCTATCTACAACGTTCTTTATAAATGTTGTATATGAAAGTACAAAATATTCAATGTTAGAATTTAGGTACCATCGGTTCGGATAATCGAGGTGCCAATTAATTCGTGTATTGCACAGACAAATTTACTCCGAACGGTGCCATGTTTGGTCACATTTCAACTAGAAAATTTTCACAGATTTGCCGGTAAAAGTTGCATGACGGAACGATTAAAAGCAACAAAGTTATGTCATTCGATTAGTATGATCTCGCTGATACCTATGTATATCTGCTGTCACAGATTTAACTGAGATAAAACCGTCACAGATTTGCCGGCAAAAGTTGCATAGCGGAACGATTAAAAGCAACAAAGTTATGTCATTCGATTAGTATGGTCTCGCTGATACCTATGTATATCTATTATGTTGGAGGGAAAGTTCTGTCGTATTTTAAAGAAAACATTTGAATCGATTTATAAAAATGTATGTTTAATATTTTTCAATGATATAATTTCCATTACAGTAAAGTCGGGTTTACTGTCCAACAGCCGTATTTTTGGTGGACAGTAATCCTGGTGTTGTGATCGTATTTTTGTTACTTCAAAGGAGAATCCGAACATAGAGAAGGACAGAATGAGTGTCTGTTTCTTTCCCATACGCTGTCCTTCCTTGCGACCGAAACTTCAATCGTCGATTTAACCACTAAATACAATTGGAATTATATCGTGTTTGGTCTCATTTTAATAAAAAAATGCCAGAAATACGATAGTGAAATTTCTTAAAAAAATAATGAAAATTAAGGAAGTTGAACATTTCGATTCATTCGTGTCAATGTATGGTGTTTACACCGATATACCCGAGCCGAGTTCAATCATCGCCGCCTTAGACGCGACGCGGCGTCGGCCGCCAGTGGAATGATTAGGCACTGGACTTAGAACCCGGTGTTGACTCGGGACAGTAAACCCGACTTTACTGTATTTCTAACAGCTTGTTGCCATCTTTCAGATAACTAACGACATACACCGTTGTGCAAAAGAAAGAAGCATCCGGCCATATATAATAGAAAAGCGTAAAAAATCAAATAAGAACACAGTAAGTTTTGAAAAAGGATTCAGCTGTTTAATTGAATAGTTCTGATCAATGAATCAATCATTGTACAATACAATTTCTACATAAAGATATTGTTTGTCATTATATCTTGTAATTATACTGGGTGGTTCTTCCTTTTGCACAGTAGTGTATGTTTTTCATTTACAAGCAAAATTTTTGTTTATATAAAATACGACAGAACCTTCCCTCCAACCTAACAGTTCCGTATAACGTTGCACTTCTCGGCCCATGTCTTTTAATCTAGAGATTGCTCTCTTATGGGATTATGGTTGGAAAGTTGTGATCGAAATTGAAAGTCTCGCGAAATTAGAGATAGAAATTTTGGGTATTCTCGCAAATACGATCGAAGATTTCTTCCGAGCGAAACGGGAAAGGTTTCAATAGCATTCTGGCCATCCGTCGTTTCCTTTAAGGAATTACGAGCGGAATTACGACCGCGTGAGATGACGGTAATACAACCGGTTATGTAGATATTTCAGTTTTGATCTCGACTCCTCGATGTATGAAGACACAGACTTTACAATGAAATCAATCCTCTTACACTCGGATCCGGCGCGCTTCTGCAATTTATGATTCCGTGTTTCCCAACTCGAAATTGCGCTGTAATTCCTTTTAGCAACAGCGACGCTAACGTAATTTGCAATGTCATCGTTCCTCTCCGGTGCGATTCATAAAAATTGAATCACTCGCATTTGTATTTAAATAGTTGTTCGCAATTATTTAACATGCTCGCGTCACGTACGTGTGACGTTCACGGTTTTATACGGGCGAAGAAAATCGAATTAATTTTGTGCGGAAAAATATTGTTTTAATACAGATTGTTTCCAGCTACAAAGCATTCTGTAAACTCGTACCTGATGCTGCGTGATGATGTAATTTCGTATGCAACGCGACTCTTGTAATGGTCGATGTTAATGCGGTATGCTTATCGCGATCAATATTAATGCGTCTGGACCGCACGGTGGAATCCTACTACGTTTGAATGATCTTCAAAATTTGAAACTTGCTGGAAATAGGATAATATGTCCTCGAGAAAAGTGAAGGATTACATAATAAGATCCTCGAGGAGCAACTGTCCAATTTGTTTTCCTTATGAATTCAACAACGCACCGCTCGCCGAGTTTCCTCAGTTTTCCGTTCTTCAGAGAACCGTTATCGAAGTACAGAAAGTATTCTGTAGATTACGTGCAT
The DNA here is from genome assembly GCA_028455805.1 of Lasioglossum figueresi. Classification (NCBI taxonomy): domain Eukaryota; kingdom Metazoa; phylum Arthropoda; class Insecta; order Hymenoptera; family Halictidae; genus Lasioglossum; species Lasioglossum figueresi. The sequence goes on from CM052194.1 coordinate 14,269,220, forward strand.
TTAGAATAAAAATGACTAGACGAGACGATAAACTATGAAGAGAAGAAATTGACAGAAAATACTTATTCTACGGTTGAATTATTGAGTTTCAAGAAAGTTATTTCGGTATTTTAAGGTGAAATAGATTCCAATTTTTTTATTCAAGCAACTAACTTTGATAAATAAGATATTTTTCATTTTGTTCGATGATCTTTTGCCAAAGAGAATAAATAAGAAAATATTTTATTGTTTCAAGTACATCGCTTGAATAAAAATATCAAGGTTTTCACTGCACCTTAAAAAATACCGAAATTACTTTCTTGCCAACCCAATGATTAGCGCCGGCAACCTGTTTCTCCATTATTTAGCCACTCGCTAAACATATTACGCATCGTCGGATATGATTAATAAGAACCGTTTATGAAGCTAGTCATCGTATGTGTATTCGCGGTCGTAATTATAAACTTCTTGTGTAACTACTTGTTGTTCGCTCGTTACAAGCAGGCTGAACGGCGTCTGATTTATCTGCGAACTTGTAAATGCTGTTATTAACTGTCCTTTTGCGTGTTATCCATTTTCATGCTCCATCTAGGTCACTGAGTGATACAAATATCTTTTACACCTCGCTGTACGTATCAGCTTTCAGCCGCATCTCTGATCCTACTCTTGTGACACTGCAATATCAAAGTTTATTCTCCATAGAATTAGTTGCATTCAGTAAACGGCGTTAATTATTACTACCGATTCACTGATTGATCGATTGGTTTGAGTCATTTTTATATTTTGCTCGCAAAATAATCGTCCTTGAGGATTGATCGTTTTAATCATTACGTAAAATATACCGTTAAGGCTATTCACCGTTTAATGCTGTTACACAGGCGCTACTTTTGCAAGTGACTAGACAACAATTTACCGACGTCTTTTTGTGTCGCGGGTTTAGAAGTTTCTGTTACGTACACCCTGTTTCTGTAGCGTTCGATAAGAACAGTTGCTTATTACTTGCTGTTGGTCAAGCCGATTATAAGCTTTGCCAGGCTAAACACCGGGTACGAGGAAAGCCATTTAACCGAGATTTCAACCATAGTCGTTATTCTCACGTATTTCGATTACAATTTATTTGGACTTAAATAGTAGACCTTTGATTTTTGTTGTCTCACGTTTCATTTGAATGTTGTGCGTAATTCAAATAAGATGGCAGGCATCCTTGGCATATAGAAATTATTTCCATGAAAAAGTGAAAAGTTAACATTTTTCAAAGTCACAGTAGGAACTATAAATTTTCTGTATTAATTAGATTTTAATTCTTTATTAGTTAGATTTATTAACTAGAATTAAATAATAGACCCTTGTTTTTTGTAGTCTTACGTTTCATTTGAATTTTGTGCATATTCCAATAAGATTGTAAGCATCCTTTGCATATAGAGAATTATTTTTATGAAAAAGTGAAAAGCTGAAAGTTAATATTTCTGAAAGTTACAGTGTAAACTATAAATTCTTTTTATGGTCAATGTAGTGCGCAAGATTGACTGGTTTATTTGTTGTTGTTCATCTAAACAACGCTTACGTTCCGTTCAAAACGGATATCCTGTGATTAGTTTACAAGAATTCTGCTAAATTCGTAAAATACTGCACTATTTTTACACGATAGGCATCGGAGGTGCGAAATGTTCGAATATCGGGCGGCTCAAGCCGCTCAAAACGCTTGAGCGAGCTCAAGTACAATCGGGCATCGAGCTGTCCCTGTCGCCGCAAGCGGGGCTTCAGTTCAAGCCGCTTGAACCTCAAATGCTTCGAGGCACGTCTTTACCCGAGACGTCGGTGGAGGTTTAAACCTAACTAACTTTGTCATTTCGACAATCATAAAATGAAAGACAGAAAGTGGTCAGATCAGCCCGAACGATTTCAATGCGCAAATTACAACTTTTTAATCTCTACGAGTGTAATCACCGGGTGCGCGAGATTTATCTCGCTTTAAAAATATTGAAGAAACATTAGTTTCTTAAAAAGTTCTATAGCATGTTTAACCCTTTGGACTCGAAACAATTTTAATTCCAGAATCAAGATATTTCTTTCAACCCAGATCATTTTTATTCTATGTAATCTTTTTTACATTCTGCACACCAAATTGAACCTGTTTTCTCATATAACAGTTGAACTTTTTACAATTCATAGAATACAGACGAATTTAATAATATTAAAACGGTTTTGAATAATGTTATGGCAAATTTTACTGGCGCCTGTCATCATTCGAGTGCAACGGGTTAAAACTGTAATTCTTCAATTAAGTCCGAAACAGGTTGAAAGTATTTTTCTCGATCGAGTTATTCCGTTAGGCATATTAAAGGGCGTCGAACGTTCACATAGATTTAATGCAGAGGAAGCGGGCACAACGGCGAGAGTGCAATTGAATTTCTCACGATAAGTTTATTGAGGCAGCGTCGTCGTGTTCATATGCGGTCGATGTTTTTCAAATCTTTTTTCCCGCCTCTTGCGCGCAGCCATTGGCCGTTCACTTTCTCCTTTTTCCACCCTGTCCTCTTCTGCACGGGCATTTTACTCTTATTCCTTTATATTTACCTTTTTCCTTCCGCCCGCGTTTTCCTCTTTTCCTATTTTATTTCTACCCGCCCCTTTTCTTTCGTCGGTTCCTCACTTCTTTATATCTTCCCTTTACTTGCATCGCGTCTGCTGTTTCTCTGTTCCCCGTTTATAATCCGTTTGTTCAGTGATGTTCACTTTCTGTATTTTATGATCGAGACGTGAAAAAGTAAATCGAAAAGAAAGACTAAAATTTGTTCGTTTCACGCCCCGTTTTCGAGAAAACCATGTTAAAACTACCATGCTCGCATACGAAGCTTCCTTTTCGAGAAAATCGCTATTAGATTGCAATCGTCGGGCGCGTCTGATCATGGCCAACCAATTCCACTTTCTGCGTACACTTATAGTCTACTCTCAAGTAAACTTCTTCTAAAAAACGAGGCGTTAAGATGTCTTTCTTTTTTCTGTGGGTATAAATTTTTTATAAAGAAAATCCAAATTTTCAATGAAGAAATACCGACTCTCTAACAATAAGCTTGTTGTTCCATTCCGTTTACGTTGCTATCGTCCTTTTTTCCTGGACCCTTCTCTGTCTCTACGACAGCTCCTTTCCAGTTCCTCTGTTCCTTCGTTTTCTTCTTCTTTCACCGCATCCCATGTTTCTCTCTCCTCTAATTCATAATCTCTATCTCCTTTTAGCTCGAGGCATCTCGTCCCATTTTCTGATCCAGCAAACCCTCTTCTGCTTCTTCGGCGACGCTCACTTTCTCCATTTTAATGCGCGTTTCATTCTGGTGGCGATTGTTCTCCCATTCCGTTTGTGTGCCACTACAGTCCTCTCTTTCCTATACCCTTCTCTGTCCCTTCAGCAGTTCTTTCCCTACCGGATGATGCACAATTTCAAAAGCTGCAACAGACCGTGGTACAGATAAGCTAATGTCATTCTACCCTCTGTGCGACCATCAGTGTGAAAAGCCTTCTCTCCTGTTTCGTGTTTATGCGAGTCTGTAAAAAAAAGAGAAAAAAAAAGGTCAGCTCGCTAAAGACAGCCGTGCACACGGATTCGCGCAACGCCCGGCCGTATCGCACATCGAATATTATTCTTTCATTTTTTATCGCGTGTGTTTTTTCGCCTCTCGTCGCACTAGCCGATCTTTGATATCATTGTTTACGATCTGTTGTTTTCCCGCCCTGAATTTCGGACAGGCGGGACCCATAAACCTTTTTGCTGCCCGTGTTGCTTTTATTCCGCTTCAAGTTTCCTCGTGTCATTACCCAACCGGAAACTGAAGTATGCAACAATATATAGATTCGACGTTGGGATAAAATTTTATTGTTATGTCCTTCAAAACCAACCGACTTCAACATTTTTTTTATGATCCCGTCCGAATGACCCTTAAATTTCTCGCCATTCTCGAGCGTTCCATTTAGCTCGGTACACGGCCGCACGAAAGTTTACCCGTTTCCTCTGACTTTGATGACGGAAGAAAAAATAGTATAGCATGTTCCGTTCTTTACACGATGGACATGTTCATCGAGAACAAGGGTGGGCAAATTCTAGCCTGCTTTTATAGTAATTTAACACTAAATCTACCACGAGGGGTCAAATGACCAATTTTAGATTTTTTATTTGACAATTATTGAGATTGTAAAGGCGTTTTCATAGGAATTGATTGAATACATTTCTTGACTCCAGTATCTTAATAATTTCTTAATCTTGTTTTTTTATACAATACGATACACGTTAGACACTTTTGACGGTCGGTAGATTTAGTGTTAACAAGCATACTTATAAATATCGAGATTTTCTATATGAAAAGAAAACTGTAAATGAAACTGTTTCTTAAATTAATGTCTAA
>CM052194.1:14273695-14293550 GCA_028455805.1 Lasioglossum figueresi
TGAAAAGAAAACTGTAAATGAAACTGTTTCTTAAATTAATGTCTAAGTCCATTAATAAACGTAGAAAATGTTCGGTTAACTGGGCGTATGTATATTGTTGTTTGTGTTTCTTATTTCAGCGAGTAATTTGATTTTTCTTTTTTTTCCTCGTTTAAAAATATTTTATTGTTTTGCGAGGGCAATGCCGCTTCATCTTTTCATGAGATAATTAGCGTTTAAGTAATTAACAACAACCAGAAAATTCTCATTAAGCAGAATGAAAGTTTTCGTGAATTGGATGGCAATGTTTTCCACGAAAAAGTTCAATTTCTATTCTCAGCATATACATTGTACCAAGCTTTCTAAAAGTAATATCTTTTTCATTTAAAATGCTCATCACGTGTCGTGCATTAGTAAACAGCATACTTTATTTCTATTATATATTTCATTCCAGTTTGTCGTAAATCACATAAAACATTTCTATTTTCCATAAAGATCCGCTGTCTATATATTAATATGCATGCTCACTTTGAATTTACCAATTAAATCACCCTATATTTATAATATAAAACCCACATTATCGATAACTGCAGCACTATAAATATTTATCTGTCAATATTAATTCACGAACAAGTTTAAACGTTTAATGAGATCCAGGGAGATAATTTATACAAATCAGTCGATATTTCGATGTCTGTGGAATAATCTTGGTGTTACAATTAATATTTCATAGTATAATTAAATGACAAATATTTAAAAACCTACAATATGCATTCCGTCATCTTCCATAAAGTTTCATCGTTCAATAATATACTTTTATTATTCGAAAGTTGTTATGTATTCTGATAATACCAATGGTTCATGCAGTTGCCGCAATTAAGGGAGGAAAAAAGAACGGAAAGAAGCATCGCGTCATATTAAAATTACATTTTTAATCAAATATCTCGTCGTGTAGCACAATCGTATGTTACGCAGTAAAGTTAAAACGGAAATTTTAACGCGAAATCGGAAACATGTACATACTCAATTAAATTTCGTAATTCCTTCTGCATTCTCCCGCGTGTTAAATACTGGCTCGGAAGCTGCAAGTTTCAGCGCAAAAAGCTGGCTGATAAATTAAATGTACGACTAAATATCCGATAACCGGAATATGTACCGTGCACCGTGTAACACAAATGTAGCGAGTAAACTCATGTATGTACACATAACTGCGTGTACAGAATGTATACATACACATATATAGATTGTACATATATAGGATAGCTTCTCGATAATCAAATGTAATGAAGAGAGTTGTTACGTATGTCTGTTTCAGCGGCTTCAAGGAGTATTTGGATTGTTCGCACCACACGGTTCGTCGACGATGTGGCGATGACACAGCTCAATTTACAAAGGAGTTCCTTGACAGAGTGTCAGGCTCGCTGTTAGGGGTAAATATTTGCTAGTCTTTGTTGGGGAGACTGTGCTGTTACCAATATGAGATACGTGCACTCATGTAATGCTAGAAGTTGTTCGTTTTAGGAATATGCACCTGTCCTACAATTTTCATACTCTCTCTCATTCAAACTCCTTTTTCCATCGTGCATGCGTAACCACTTATATGTATAATCGTAACTAATTGCAATACCCAGGAACCACTTAGGAATCTCTTCTTTTCTTCGACGGTTTAAAAAGAAAATTGAAAATTACTCATTGACATCGTCTAATGCTTTTAGCTTCTCTTCTAACGGATCGATCAAATTCTTTTAACCCTTTGCACTCGGAACTATTTTAACCGGAAAATTAAACATTTCTCCCGACCCAGAATAATTCCGTTTTATATGATTTCATAATACTTAAGGGGATAGACTCGTTTCTCTTATTGCAAGAGTGTGGGAAGCGCCTTCCCATTTCTCCATAATGCAATGATGGGGTTTTTCGGAAGTCAAAAGTGCCAGATAAAAGATAAATCTAGGCCGTACTCACCCTCGAAAATCCTGAAGGCTGCGGGATTTTTCAGTAGTCGAGAGTGCTAGATAAAAGATCGATCTAGGTCGCAATCGCCCTGGAAATTCCTGTTTTTACGTTTACGAGGCGTAATTTGCATTATTCGGTAGCATAAACCTGCGACAGCTACACGCTAACGAATAATACAAATTACACCTCGTAAACGTAAAAATAGAACTTTTCAGGGCAATTGCGGCCTAGATTGATCTTTTACCTAGCGCTTTTGATTACCGAAAACCCCCATAAAGATGGGGCATTATCGAGAAACAAGAAACCTACACCCTCAAGTGTTTATCAACGCAATTTTTAGTGGCGCTTCAGAGTCACCAGTCATACCTACTCATTTCTATCATAGATGCAGAAAATCCGCCCACTAATCCGTCTACAGTGCCGGACAAACTGATAGGACATTTGATGTATTTGTATATTTCATATAACACAATAGGATATAGAATTGCAAGATTGAATCTTGTACACGAAAGAATTAAGAGAAAATAATGTAGACATGTATTGATTTTAGTCGGACAGAATGATAGAACATTATTAAAAAATACAATTGTTTGAACAGAAATATTTTGTTGAATTCCAAATGAATATTTAGTAAAACCACCTTTCCGCTGTATAACATCTACGAAGCGATTAGGAACTGATTTAAACAATTTTTTAATACGTTTTTGTCTAAAAAGACTCCAATTTGTAACAATACTTGGTTTTAATTACGTTACATCTTTGTATTGTTTTCCATTCTCATAAACGTTTCTTGAAAGTTCTGCCCATATATTTTCAATAATATTACGGTCGGGTGAACGGGCCGGCCACTCGAGGCATGTCACATTTTTAGAACTAAAATCAGTTTTAACACATCTCGCGGTATGTATCGCAGCATTATCCTGTTGAAAAATAAACGTACTGTCTGCAATACGAGTCGCGTGCTTATTTAACCGATCGTCTATTAATTCAAGATATTTTGTGCTGTTTACACGGCCCGATAAAAAATTTATGTCAGTTTTTCCCCGACATCCAATACCGGCCCACACCGTGACACTTCCGCCACCTATTTGTCGACGGCTTAAATATTGTTCTTCTTTCCTTAGATCGTGGAAATAGTAGTTCCAGCCATCAGGACCGTCCAAATTAAATTTCTTTTTTTTCTTTTATCGCTAAATATCACATTTCTACACTTCTTTTTCCACAAAACATGATCGCGAGCAAACTTTAAACGAGCTTCTTTATGTTGCTCGCTTAGAGGAGGTTAACTTTTTGGTTTTGTTCGTTTAATTTGTTTAATTTGTTTAATTTGTTTACTGCTTTGGAGAATACGTCGAACAGTTATTACGTTAGCTGAACCACCTGCTTTTTCAGCGATTTTTCTTGCAGTTCCCTTACAATTAGAAGCTACGCGTAATATGGCCCGTCTGTCGCGTTCTGTTGTAGCACGAGGTCTGCCAGTACTTTTCTTTTTTCCGTAGATTTTCGGATTTTTTAAGAAGTTACACACAACGCGACGGCTGCTATTTAATAACTTCGCAATTTTCGTGATAGTTTGATTTTGTGACCGCAATAACAAAATTCGGTCGGTTTCGCTTTTGTCTAATTGTCTTCCTCGGCCCATTTTAACGTTAATGGCACAAATGTTGTAGATAACTGAAAAATTTGCACGTCCGCTTCTAATCACTGCTGATACATTACTGCCAGAGTATAATAATAGAAAATAATAGAAAATATTACATGCGTCCTATCAATTTGATCGAGCAAAATCAGCCCATGTTTACGCTTCTTCCTCTAATTTCTTTTGTATACAAGATACAAACTTGCAATTCTATATGGATACTTTGAAGAACATATCTAATATACGAGGGCGTGTAATATGTACATATATCCTATTGTGTTATATGAAATAAACAAATACATCAAATGTCCTATCATTTTGTCCGGCACTGTACCAATCGGTTACGGGATTAATGAAAAACTTGATTAGATTTCCTCGAGCTTCCGCATGCGCTGTCGCTTAGTATGTTAATCAGCCGTTCGAGGACGTTAGGTAACAAGGCGATGATGTGATTTGGTTACAGACGTACTGCAAACCGTACACGGAGAAGGTGTGTGCGATTGGCAGCGGCGCCAGCATCTCCAGGATACTGACAGCGGTACCTGTGGCGTTGGTTCTGCTCGCGAGGTACTTCACGTAAGTGGTTAAGCACCACTCGTAGCCGGAAAAAGGGAACGATTTCCGTACACCACGAGCGCCGTGCTGAAACCAGGGGCCCTCCGTTCGTTCTCTGCTTCAGATTCGCCAGCGTATATATTTTTGTTTTATTTTCCGAAGAGGAATCAGCGAAAGAAAAAGAGCTTGCTCGCCCCGGCCACACACATACACAACTACACATACACGCGGGGCGCGCGAGCCAAGCGCATCGAGTATCGAGAGGAACGGAGGAGGAGGATCACGACGATAGAAGAAAAGAGGAGAGAGATAGATGAGGAAAGGAGACGAAGAAAAGTCGAGGTAGCAAAGCTCTACAGAATCGAGCAAGAACGATCAAAGCAACGACACTGCGAGGAAAGAGGAAAGTTTGCAACTTCTCCCCTCTGCACTCGTGCGGCAAGTGTTTCTCTTTGACGCCGTAGCTCGAGTTTCCTCGGAAACAAAGAGGAGAACGTGCTTTCAGACACGCCGCGGAGAGCTTAATCGGCCAATTGAAAGACACGTGTCCGTTCAACTGTTCGTCGATCGGTCTGGATATTTGGATACTTGGACGGGCCAAGTGTGTCGGGAATAAGAAATTACCACGTTCAACTGTTTTCGAGAACTGTCGCGCCTCGGTCACGTTTCACTCTCCTTCGACGAATAACCTGTTCGAATCCAACCACTGAGAAGCACCTGGACTTTGTACAATTTCGTTGAACGCTCCAACAAAACGCCCGAATCAACGACGTGCGTTTCACTCTCGTGTAACGACGTTCGAATACCGGAGTATCGATTATTTTCCAGTTCGAGATATTTTTCATCTCGTGGCCGAACGAGGCAGGAATGATTACTTCCTTCGTGTTTGCGCGATACGGCACGAGCAGAAGAAGACCTATGAATACCGAAGGCGGTCGTTGCCCGAAAAAGAGTAAGATCGGAAGAAAGTCGTCGACTATTCTACGCTTTTCGTTTCTACCTTGCCCTGGAACGCTGAGTCTCCTGTTTTTTCGAGCAACGTGGAACCGTACAGGATCTGAATATTTCAGGAACCGCGGAAATTCCGAGCGACTCTACTTCACGGAAATGTTCGACCGAAGAGTCATGTCGTTCTCGTGTGCCTTCGGATCTGCTTTTGAGTTTCGATTATTCAGAGAAGTCCAGTTTCTACCAGGCAGAACTGCAACAGCAGGAAGAACGGGATGATGTTTGGTGAAATGGGATCGTTATCTTATCAGCCGACGATCGCGCGATTCCTCCAGTCCGCAAACGACGTATCTTCGCGAAGAGCGCTCTCCATCTTGTCTCGCGAGAAACTGTTTTTTAAAACTGAACCTACTTTCGAGTTTCGATTATTCGGAAATGTCTTTATCAGAGGAAGAACAAGATAATGTTTTTTTAGTGAAATGGGATCGTTATCTTATCAGCCGACGATCACGCGATTCCTCCAACCCGCAAACGAAGTGTCTTCGCGACGAGCACTCTCCATCTTGTCTCCCGGTAATAGCGGTGACCCTTTTATAACGTACAATTCTGCGTCGGGGAATGGTATTGAAAACGGTGTCAACGGAAGACGGGAAACTCCTTAGAGTCCTACGGGAAGCCGAGAAGAAGCGGCTTAGCCGGTCCGGAAGAGGTTCTCAAAGGGATGAATGAAAGAAAGACTCTCCGCAGACTCTTCGATCGATGTAACACAACCAAAGAAAGTCAGCTAAAGGCGAATCATTCGTACTATTTAATATACATCCAAGTAGCATTCTGAGGCCGCAACATCGGAACGTGAAGAACGTAAAACTCGAATGTAGAGGGTTATTCGGGATGCAGGTTCGTTCATTGATTATGCAGTCGTCGAGCGAGATCGAAATCAGATATCCGGGAAGTGATGTTGGACGGTGACAAGGGAATGATGGACGCAGAACCGTTTTCATGAAGAGTGCGTCGGTGATGGTAACGCAAGATGCCAGATAAAGTTTACCAACATCGAACCATCCGAAGATTACACTCAACTGTTAAGGGAACAGAAGAAACAGAAATTTTTGAATATCTTTCTACATTATTACATCTTATAAACGAAGAACCAAGATGAAGGCAACTGACAAATTGACTCTAAACAAGCCAACAATGAAGATAGACGATTGTTTCGTGAATAAACACGTTCGAGTTAGATCTGATACGAAATTTCTTCGAGCGCGAAGGACTTCTTCGACTTCGTACACGAACCTCGTCGATGTTCGTCGAGCGAGCTCGGAATTAGATATCCAGGAAGTGGTGTTGAACGGCGAAGATTGCGTCGATGTCGCTGATGATAACGCAAGATGCCAGATAACGTTTACCAACATAACACCCTCTGAAGAGTAGACTCAACTGTTAAGGGACAGAAGGAATAGCAACATCTGCCATTTACAGTATCTTTCTACATAATTATTTATTAGAAACGAAGAACCAAGATGAAGACAACAGACAAAACTGACTCTAAACAATCCAACAATGAGGATAGGCGATTGTTTCGCGAATAAACACGTTCGACCTGATACGAAATTTCTTGGAGCGCAAATCGCCATTGCCTCCGAGTTTTGCCTTTCCGAAACTGCCAAGGACCTGAGCCGACGTGCGATGGACGGCCAGCGAAGGGGCAAACAATAACTGGAAGTATAGCTGGCCGACTGGGCGAGTCGATATGTTATTTTGTCGCGTTGGAGGATGACCGATGGGGGACGGGGCTGGTACGATCAATCGTTCTCAGCTGGGTCGTAGAGAATATCGCGAGAAACGTGTCAGCGTGGAGAGGAATTGTCGTCGTTCGCCATGCAGAAGAGTATATCGTGCTCGCGTCGCAAGCGAACTGGAAAGTAGCAAAAAGAGAAGCCCTGGACCAGGCCATGACAAGGCGAGGGGACGATGTTCTTCCGGTACGTGCTTCTGCACGGTTATCTGCACGGTTATCTGCGCGGGCACGAGCCGGATAACGGGCCGAAGAGCCGATTCTCCCCTTGAAAAGGAATCGCTTCCAGCGCGGTGGGTTAGTGGAAGTTTCATCGAAATTCTGAGAGTCAAATGCGGCCCCGCGAGCTCCTCGAACTGCTTATCGAAAGTGTCTTGTAAGCGTACAGTATGTTAAGTTCTGAAGACGAACGTTTACTCGAACTCCTGCTCTTCCATTGTTGCGATACGATACCGGGGTTTCGAACGGTGTACGCTGTCGTCGACGATGGCCAAGACAGGACGCTTCCTAAAAACAATCTGTTAGCGCTTCTTGCAGCTGAATCGCTTCGCGAATTCTTTAAAGATTAATTGGGTCGCGCAAGAAACGGGAACGGATTGGACGCGGTTCTTCCGACGACAACGGGGAATTGTTCGCCGCGTTCTTTGAAGCTACTTTGTTACACGTCGCGCTCCAACGAGAAAACAATTGATAAAGGATCGTGGCACGGAAGAGAGCAATCGTCTGTCGGATCGGTTTCTTTGATAGAACTTCCGGTTGCGTTTTCGGAGACGCGTTTAATGAAAGATACGGAAGACCTAGAACCTAGAAGATCCGAGGTTTGATGTCAGCTAAGAGAATCGTATTGCGATTCTCTTATTGGGGGCGATTTTTATTGTAAGGGGAAAGGAACGATAGAATCGGAAAAGAAGAAAAATGTAATCGGAAGAACAGATTGCGAATACGTTTATTGTGAAATATTATCGGTCTCCGTCGGGCCTCTTGCCACTTGTCACCCGCCAGCTGAAGAACCGGCAAACACGACTGTAAGGGACGGAAACGGACACCGAAATAGGAAAGACGAGGAAATGGATCGAGTGTCAGCTGCTTCGACGGGGGTTTGATTTGCGCGCACGTACCGTTTCTAGTTCGACTCGGAACGCGCTCTAAATAGAAAACAGCGAATATTCGAGGAGGGCAGGTAAATCACTTTCGTGGCTTGATCGCGAGGGATATGTTACTCTCGCGGAAAACTCATGGTCGAACGAAACTTTGGACATTTCGAATACGTGTCGTTTTCAACTCGACTTCTGAAAAATAGAGGGGACACGGGTCTCTCGAACTCGCATTCGTGTGGCACAGTGGTCCACAAACTTGTTCCGATATTTAAAAAAAAATTCTTTTCGATATTTTTTAAAAATTCGTCGTTCATCCAAAAGACAGTCTCGGTAACACGATGTAATATTTTCTGGTGACTATTAATCCTTAATGACGTTTTGAACTTTTAAAACGTGATTCGAGACCACTGTGCATAGAAGACAAGGTCGTCTATGCTGATTAGACCGTGAATCTGAATGCGAATTCAAATTTTTAGGAACCATCTGATGCGGAGAGAGAACAAGTGAAAATTTGTTACTTCCATAAACGTTTTTGTTATGGAACAAGTGGAAAAAGGTATTGATAAAATTTGGAGTTTGCTAAATTTTATACAGCAGTATTTGCTATAAATGTGTACAGATTCGCTGCTTATTGATTATTTAAATGTTAAAATGTACATAACAGTATACAGTTTCGTCCGAGTTTTTCATACGAAAGAAATAGTTGAAAATTTTAATTTTTCGATTTATGGGTTCGGGGGTGTACAACCCCTTTCCCTCCGAAGTGTTCGAAGGTTAATTGGAAAGTCAGTTCCAATTAAACGGCGACGTTATCTTGTAAGATACATCGAGTCTCTTTATTTATTTATTTTCTTAAATTATTACTCTAAAATTGCTAGTCATTTTTAGGTTTCTCGTGTTCGCTTTCATTTATAGCCAGGGATGTGCGGGCGAGTAGGCATACTCCCGAAAGTATGGTACTCGGACCATACGTATATTTATAGACACGGCATCGGGAAAAATGCCCCCAACGGACGTCAAGATAATTCAAAATGTCAGTTAGCTCTGTCTAAAATAATAAGTAGACTGCGGATGTTTATATATGCAATTTCTAATTTTTGTAGATGGATTTTAAGTAAGTGGAATAAAATAGAATCATATTTTCCGCGATACAGTAGCCTTTGCAGATCTGAAATAAATTAAAATCGTACCAAATTCTGTCATATATTATATCCTAGCGTTTTTTCAAAATTTTCGAAAGCCGCAATTGTACATCAGTAAAAATGAACAAGTAATAAAATATATATTACTGCGACTTCTTAACAGGTTATATCATATTTCCCAAAACTGTCATGTCGTAGACAATTTAATCTTGACTTCAAGGCAATTATCTGAATGTGGATCTATTAGCGTACATGGTCTGGGTCGAGACGTGTAGATAATTGGATCGTTTCTCGATACGTTCGTATGTAGTCGTGCACATTCGAGTAACCGGATATTTTCGAGACTTCGGGATCCCGCACGTCTCTGTTTATAGCGCATTCATCATCCCAGGAAGTTCGATGAAATAATAACGTGTCGAATTGTTATTACCTCTTAAATGAAATTACTCCGTTGCTTCTTCTCTACGTACCAGCCCGAGATATCTTCAGCGTCGATCACGATCAAAAGATCATCGAAGAACGAAGACACACTTGTTGTATCGTATTCGTTTGATAGAATATATTAGGCGGTCGTGAATATGTCTGTCGACAGACATCCCACTGAATTATTGTTCCTTGATGCAGTGGCGTGGAAATGTGTATACAAAGACCAGCATTCACAGCGTATAATACCGATGAAGATTACTTGTTCAACTCGCGTCCAATATGGCGCGGCGAATCGCGCGTTATCGAACATTCAATTAACTCGTACGAACGGTGGTTCATTATGTTTTATCTGTAAATATTTGCCAACGAACCAGCCGAGAATTATACAATCTCTGCGCTTTTATAAGTTAAATTATGTTTGATGAATCCGTGTTGGTATTCCGGCGGATATCCACTACGAAACGCTGTTTTTAACGCTGCGACGAGACCGACTGCAAATGACTGAAAAACAGTAAATATTTTCGAGACTCGGCCGAGCGAATTTGTTTATCGCATACGCAACTGCCACTGTAGAGAAATTACTGGTACGTGTAAATATATGTAAAGCCATCGACTAACTAATGAAAACAATAATAAACACGTCCACGCGTAAACGTTGATACACTGCATTCGATTTTGAAGAAGAGAAAAGTTGATGCAGAATATTGGACTTTATTCAAGGAGTTCCTCAAAACGACGAAGTTTTTAAAAAATTGCAATTGAATATATATATAATATGTTTTAGATGACACAATAAATGTTTGATCGACTGATTGAATTCCGCAGTCTACGGTTAATTCGTCGAATAAATATTCAGAATAATATATCGGTTTGAAACGATGGGAAAAAATTATAAAGAACGGATAAAGTTTTATCGCGCCATGTCAAACCAGAGGATATGAATTGTTGTTTCGATTTCGCGCAGTTTGTTCTATTTGTGAGCAAAATCGCGCCACTATATCAAAAACAATGCAAAAACCGTCAATCAAACTCTACGCGATAACGCGTTCGATTCCTCGCAGAAAGAAATGCAAATTTGATTATTTATTTCGCAGACGTCGCATGAATATTCGCGCGAACGCCAACGTGCAACGGAGTCCAAAGCTTTAACGCAATTAATTTAAATAATGCGATTCTCGATTCTTGGCAGAGGCGTGAGAACCTTTTGTGTTCAAGTATTCGCAGTCATTTTGTGAAATTTATTTTTAATTTATTCTCGTATCTATTTATCGCTAACTTATTATCTCTGCCAACACTACGAGTTCGATTCTTTACTATGGATTAATATCTATCCAAATGATGTAATTTGATCCCCACGCGAGATCAAATTATTAACACGTTATCTACCGGTAGTAAATTGTTATTTATATAACAATGCATCTCATACATCGATTCGTGTCGATGTGTCCCGGAAAAATCGAGCAACGCGTACGAAAGATGATGAAGTGTCAAGTTTTCGTACGGTGACGTTGCGTAGCTTTACTTTTGCGATAGCGAATAAATTGGCAAGCGATGTGAAGTTTAAAGACGCAGAATTCAAGCTTCCTATTGATCGTTCACTTGTCTCGTAGCATCACACGCGGGTTCAGAAGAATACTCATTTTCTCGTTGAATGTCCATTTTATTCAGTGCCGAACTATTTGTTTAGCTTTCATTTTGACAAATGATTATTTTCAAAGTTTCTCGAGAGATTAAAATCTAACAAGTAGAAGTCACGTCCTCGCCATCTTACGAATCTTTCCTCGTTGCAGAAATTCGCATGCTCTTCCGCAGGCACAGCTATAAATTAGATCTCGGCAAAGTTCCCCGCTACCACAATTATTCCTAAAAGATGCCTTAAGGCTAATCATGACCGTCTCCTTCGAAAGATCACGTTGTTCCATTCCATTTTCTTGGGTAACTCCTTCAACTGTAATCCGACATCTTGTTTAGCTGCGGTATTCCCTTGATCATGTTCCCACGAGGCAACAAATGGCCACCATTTGCCAGTGAAATTTCAGAGAAGATTACAAACTTCAATCTTTTCCTCTTTAGAGTACCTCTTGACAGTTCGTATTCTTGTATAACAATTAAAATGGACACGCAAAATCTTTATGCAAAATAAAAACTTTTCCCGTAGCAACTCCGATAATTTCTTTAATCATTTTAATAAATAAAATATACGCAAATATACGCATAGTCAAAAAGATATCTGCAACGACCTCTCACTAAAATCCATTTCTCTTGAAAATGATTCGATTCCTCTGCGAAACATTGAATTCTCCCAATTTTCAATTTATGTAGCACATTTATTCCCAGTGATTTCAATATAAATCATATTTTTTCTCAAAATACGTGGCAATTATCAAGTTTGATTTAACCATCATTGTATCAAGTTTGATTTAACCATCATTGTATCAAGTTTGATTTAACCATCATTGTATCAAGTTTGATTTAACCATCATTGTATCAAGTTTCATTCCGAATAAATGTTCAAGCATAAATTCATGATTGTTGGTCAGTGTACATACGTGCAGGACACCTGTAGAAAATGAGTATTCGCATTTAACCATACCAGAGTCATTCAGTTGGAGAAGATGCAGCAACACGTGTGCACGGTGCATCGAAATCGATGATCGCGTGCACGTGTCGCAAGAGTTACCGCAAAGTTCGCTCAAAGTTCGCGCTTCAAATTTGCATTTCGCATTCGGATTGACGCTCGTACCGACGTGCACCAAAGAGTCGTGGCTCATCCGACTGTAAACAATTTTCCGCTATCACACTTTTTCTACGATGCAGCTTCTTCCGTACAACGGATTTTATGCACCGTAGGATAATGCGGATATATTCGTTGAACGTCTACGCGCCGTCGAAAGTCTGAAATTGTTGAAAAGTTTCGGAGGATCGAGGGCGTGCATATATCCCAGAAACTTGAATTACAGTCTCGATACTGCGAAGTTGAAAGTGGCTTCACCGAAAAGTTCGCTCGCTAGCTGATTTACTCGGGTCTTGTCACAGACATGTATTTAATCATTCGTAGTCCTGTATATATAGTAGCGATCTAGATAGCGCCGAGATGGATCGTTCGAGCGATCCATCCATGTAATACCATTTAATGTACGGCCGACACTGATCTTTCAGCGAGGATCACCTTTTGCTCGGAGAACGACTAAACAACTGTGTATTGTCACAGGACTGCCAATTTTGCACGTTCGTAACCAATTTCGAGGAATACGAGACAGTGAAAACATTGAAAAAGAATGTTCGTTAAAAGTTGAAGTCGATTTTGATTTAAACGTTAAAAAATTCGCAGTCTACTTATCACTTTGTCGATTTCGTGTTTCATCGTTTAACCCCCGGAAAACAAATATTCATGTTTCTGTTAATCCATCGAGTGTGAAATATTTTAAACTGCTATTCTGCTCTCTTTGTTCCAGCCGGGATGGAACGAGTAAGTTAACACAGTAAACCCTCGCTCGTTGCACGAAACGGGACGAGTCACAGTGATTCGTAGTGTCGATCTTATTTTGTTTCTACGTAATAATCCCCACCACGTGTTTCAACGAACGAGGGGCTCTATTGTACTCTTCAAAAACGTAGTGCAACTCTCGTACGTTCTTCAGAAATAGTTGTATAGAAAACCATTTAATTTTCATTGGAAACTTTCATTTGTCCAATTGTCTGATTCTGAATTTGATACTTCGAACGAACATGCGGATCGGACAAATAAAAGGTTTTGCGTACGAAGGTTGAGAAGACATATTCGGATGGATTACCACGAATATAAGGAAGGCTAAAAATGTCCGATCTCCGAGGGTTTCTGAATTATCTCGTTATTTGATCGTAATTCTCGAACAGAGTTGTGCTAATTCAATAACATCGTAATTACGCAATTGAATTACATTGCATTTCAATTATATAGTAATTCAATTACGTCGTAACCGAATTACATAGTACAAACCTTTCAATTAATTCAATTACTAATTATTTTAATCAAATGTGTAATTGAAATACAATATAATTAAAATACAGCTCTCCAAGATATATTTTTATGTTTTTCTTTCACATACGTGTTTGCTGTCTATGCAGCAATTGTTGTATTTTCTATTCCACGTCCTCGTAATTCGTTATTAATGTAATTCAATTACAAAGTATTTTGTAATTGTACTCCAATTTCAATTATGAATTACATTGTAATTTAATTAAACGAAGATCTGAATTATAAATTACAATATGACTGAATTACAATGTTATTCAATTACTTTGTAATTATAATTCCTGGAGTAATTCAATTGTAATTCTGCACAACTCTGTTTTCGAGTAGAGGAAGGTGACTGCGCGGCTGTGAAAGTGATAGAGTATGATGAAAATGTCAATTGTAACGGAGAGAAATTCGGAGTTCACAAAAAGTATTATTGTTCAGCATTAAGGGGAAACGCGATGTGCATAGTGTACGGAAAAAAAACACGGGACTCTCGCAAGGAGAAAATTCTATTTCATTTGATTCGGATCGCTGCGATTCGATGAAACAACGAATTCGGTTCGAAAAATTGAATTTTTTCCACTTGCCGCATCTTTCTCGCAAGCCGTCAAAAGGTTTCGGATATTTCCGCTCGCGCGCCTTTAACTACGTTCCAACGGTGTCGCGAATTCTACGGACACACGTTGCATTGTTGCGGATTTAAACGGAATCGTCGATGGATGTACAACGTTATGCAAATGCTGTGTTACGCAAAAGCTGTGTTACACAAAAGATTAAATCTGTACAATAATTGAAGTGTAACAACTGTTTGGTAATAATGTTTCCGCATGAAAAGGTTTGCAGTTATGTGACAGAGCAGATATATTTACAATCTATCGAGATCGCAAATGGCCAACCATGCAGTTGCATTCCGCAACGAATACGTAGTTCCATTCTGCGCATTGAGTATATGAATTATGTGTACACGTATATATCTACTTGTTGATAGACTTGTGACGCGAGCGCGCGCGGGTGTCGTTGGGTATGTGTGTATGCGATACACATTCAATGTATATATCTATTTACGTGTGTATATAGCCAAAAGAGAAAATGTGAGAATAAACGAGAGAGAGTAAATTGTGTTAGCGCGTAGTAGAATCGTGTGTGTATTTTTAACACCGAAAGGTATTATCATTTGCAAAAGTCGTTTGTACATTTTACTTAAGCCGTTGTGTTTGAGTGGTAGAAATTGTAGAGACGGAGAGAGAGAGAGTAAGTATGTTAGAGAGATATTCTCTGTCGCTTCGTTCTCCCGGTTGCGATAGAGAAAGTGTATTTTCCACAAAGGGAAATGAATTTAGTGGACGAGCTCGTTGGAATCCTTTTAACGCATCGGGGGATCGACGCGCAACACGATGCGCATGCAAGAGAATATTTATTTATAATATAGCCGGAAGATGCCGTGTAAAATATTGTTCGCAGGCGAGAATGCCTGGTATTGAATGTAAGGTAACTTAATACATTCGCAATAAAAGTCGATTATTTTTCTTTAAATAGGTGACAGTTCTTTGCCTAACCTTCTCGCGTAGGTATTCTATACGACCGAACTTGTTCCTCTCTTCTCTCCCATAATTCTCTTCCATCGTACATCAAATTTTAAGGAGTCGTTGTAAAGAAATAGCTTCGATCTACACATCTGTGGTAGTTTCACTTGCGAAAAAAATATTTGAAAGTTTTTGGAGACGTTCGAATTTGCAGAAAAAATCGTACATCAATTTTTAAGGAGTTGTTCCAAAGAAGTAGTTTTGATCTGCACATTTGTGGTAGTTTCACTTGTGAGAAAAATTTTGGAAAGTTTTTGGAAACGTTTGAATTTGCGAAAACAATCGTATATCAATTTTGAAGGAGTCATAAAGAAGTAGCTTCGATCTGTACATCTGTGGTAGTTTCACTTGCGAGAATAAATTTTCAAAGTTTTTGGAGACGTTCGAATTTGCAAAAACAATCGTACATCATTTTTTAAGGAGTCGTTGTAAAGAAGTAGCTTCGATCTGTACATCTGTGGTAGATTTACTTACGAGAAAAATTTTTGAAACTTTTTGGAGACGTTCAAATTTGCAGAAAAAATCGTACATCAATTTTTAAGGAGTTGTTCCAAAGAAGTAGCTTTGATTTGCACATCTGTGGTAGTTTCACTTGTGAGAAAAATTTTTGAAAGTTTTTGAAGACGTTTGAATTTGCAGAATTTTTCAGGAAAAATGGGTGTTCGGTTTCCCACCTGGTACATCATGTAATAATATTTTAGATGAAAATGAACACAGTTCAAATCAATCCAGGCTTACGGTTGTAGTATTTGTTTTACGAAATAATCAGAACTTAAACATCGACAAATCTCTAGAATCGGATTAAATACTATTTGCGCAATGTTATTTGCACACTTAGGAAATAATCGTGTAAGAGCAGAACGGTTAGGTCCATTCGTCTCTCTCCGAAGTCAAAGTATTCTAATTGAATACAGAAAGTGACCAGATCGATCACACCGTCGAAAAAACTCCAGTCTGCTATGGAAAGGTTAATCTCTCCGAGTCTGTGCCGCATTCGATTTGACTTTGTTCCAATCCCATCGGCGAAATTACGCTTAATCAAACGGGGCCCGGGGCACATCCACGGGAAGACTATGACCGAGGGCAGCCTGATCGACTTTTTCCGGTGTAGCAGCGAGCCCGGTTGATTTCGTCGTCGGTATTGGATCCTGCGAGTTCAGGACAACGGCATTGACTATTCGACTGCTTACTCCGTATAAAAGATCGCTGTACGCATCGTACACGAGTAGTAATGTGCTTGACCGAGGCTCGAATACACGCTCGTCCGTAACGATCGAAGTAGCGAAATCGGACATAATTTCCCTTTCAAAGCGGCTCGAAAGCCGGAAATTCTACGCTGCTCTAATACTCCCTCGCATTCAACCGTGCGTTACATCGCGCCGCTTTTGTGGCGCGTGATTTCGGCTAATACGCGTAATGCACTCCCGCGCTGCCTATGAAAGAGCCGATTTCGCATTTAGAATAATACCGGTTAGACGTCCGTTTCATTCTTCTCTGAAATCGCTGCCTGCGTATACATAGATTGCGCGTTTAAATTCGCGTCTAAATATCTCGAAAACAACGCAGATTTGGCAAAATGTTCAATACAATCGTTTCGAGAGGATAATTCAATTAGTCTATTTACTTTTGAAGTGAAAACTTCCTTAGGCGCACCGCGTACACAATTTCTGGGCAGTGAATGAGTCTGATCTATCACACTCCGGGGTGAAACGCTAAACTCGGGGAGCCGAGTTCTCACTTCGGTCGTGCGGTTTTATGCGCACAGTATTGGTTTGTTTTTATTTATGTAGGGTTGGGACTGGGTAACGGTCTAACTCGGTTTTTCAATTGTATAAAATAAGTTTAATAACGAATATCAAGAGGTTGAATATGCGCGTACTACTATATTAAATTCTTCTGAGTTCCGTCCCATTCTTGTGTTTGGGGCAACGAGATAGCAGATAGCCTGGCCAAAAGTGTCACTACTTTCCTTTCCTTAAACATTTTGAGAGTTCCTTATACCGATCTGTACGAACTCTTTATGAAAAACGCCTATACCAATACTCTATCCTTAATTAGAAAGCAAGGGTTGTTTAAAGGAAAATATTATTTTGCGCACTATTTTAGGAATAACCGTCGTCCTTGGTTCAAAGGCATAAATTTACCTCGTCACTTTATCGTCTCTATAAACCGATGCAGAGCTGATCATTATCATTTGGCCAGTTCCCTAGCCCGTATTGGCTTCATTGATAACCCAATGTGTAGACGCAACTCTGAGAGTGAAACCCTCAACCATGTTATTTGGCAGTATGATTTATATAATGCACAAAGATTAGTACTTTTGGAGAAACTCCACAAATTAAGATTTCAGTTACCTTTGGATGTTTCCTTGTTTCTAGCCGGGCCCAATATTGGGGCATGTCATCACATTATATCCTTTTTAGGTGTCACCAAAAAGGGGAAAAAAGAAAAAAGATAATTGTACACCTCTACCTCTACGTTTATATTGTCAATACTTCTTACCATATAATTTTCTGTTTGTATAATATTATCTAACGTCGTAATAAATCTTTTCTAAGATTTAAAAAAAAAATATGCGCGTACAATCGACGCAAACCACATAGTTCGATCGTCAGCGAAAGACTCCGTTTCGTTCGTTCTTTCGAACGTTGCTCTCGTGTTGCGTTTTGCATTTATTCTCTACGTTCGCTTGTCGCGTTTGGCGTTTGTTCACGTGTAGCCACGAGCCGCTTCGATTCCTACATTTATTACATTCTTTAACTTTTAATTACTCTCTTTCGCATATAGTACTATTCAAATTTAGTGTTTTAATCATAAACAATGGTGTCCAACGCACTAGCAAATATTTATTTTGCATTAAAGTAGGCATTTCATAAAGTAAAAATTTATTTCTGTTGGAGTAATTGCAGGTTGTGGGTATTTGAACGTTAACTTAATTTTTTCTTATTTTACGAGAGACACGGAGAAACTGTTGTATGAAACATTTTTTTATTTGGCTTCACGTTGAAAGATGTTCAATGAAATGAAATTTATTTCAGTTTCGCTACTCCCAAAGTAAAAAATGGAAAATTGTGATACGAACATAGAAACTGTGGAACATCATTGAGGAATGTTCATAGTTCCGTGAAAATGTACGCAAATTCTCAAAGTTGCACTTGGAAATTTCGTCCCCATGTCCAACATTATAGAACATCCCTACAGTGTGCCAAGCCGGTTGGATCTTCCCAGGATCGAGGCCGGATTTATGGAATCGAGGAGTGTTTCATTAAAGTCGTCCTTGAGCTTTCAACACAATGTACCGCGACTCTGAAAATGCCACTTTCATTCCGTCTTTTTTATTATCGGCGACTTTTCATTATGTTGTTTCTTATTCGAGAGGCCAGCCATTCTTTCTCGTTATTTTTTAAGTTACGTTCCAATTTAGATTACGGTTACCTTCGTACAATATAAAAATTGTTTACATCAATTACGAGAAATAGGAACCAAGTTTAACTCTTTTAATCTTTCTGTTTTTCTCAAATTGCATCCACTTATTTTTGTCATACAAAATTCTATCGTACAGTGCAATCTTTCGGCTTTAACTTAAGTCTTAGAAGGTGCAAAATTCCTACGAGAACACGTAGAAAACTTGAACCGAAGATGCATTTAGAATATTCTAGAAATTTGGAATTTCGGGAAAAATTTACAATTTTAACAATAAACCTACCGAGCGTTAAAAGCTATTAAAATGTTTTTGCTTACAAAAATGACAAGATTCTATTCATTTAGATCCTGTGCAACTTTTATAACGATATGTGCTCGGATAAAGAAATTTATCGAATCAATTTCGATTTAAGCAAGTTCATAATTTCAATAATTGTGAAATGAAAAATATAAAACCGGTCATTTGACAAGCAGTGGTAGGTTTAGTGTTAAAATCCAAGTGTTAACTTCACTACCAGCGGAAACTGAAATTTTTATACGATGTCAATTCAAGCAACACCCGCTGAAGAAGAAGTTGAGAACAGGATATTTTATCGTGAACAATATAAAGAATGTATCAAAAATGGAGAAATAACGTCACGTTTGGCCCAGGATAATCCAAGACGACACGGGCTTGAATTCTAAAAAGACTCAATTTGTAAGTCTAAAGCTACCATCCTTGGTGCATTCAGTTTATTCATTCGACAGGAGTGTATTTGTCATTGGCGACACAACACAATCGAATATTCAACAGTAGTTTGTCAAACACGAGTGAAAAGTGTCGACGAAGAACGGAGCTGGTGACAAGTCAATTTAGTATCCTTCGGTAACAGAAGTTCATCAATAACACAGTGATTAACTCCTTGGTGTACGCCTCACTATGTCACACGGGCCATGCAGTTTTGATGCTATGAATACACCAATGCAAATTTCTATGACTGCAAGGAACGTGTAAACATTTGTCATCGATAGACATCCTCGCAAATATTTATTTTCGTTATTCGCCATAGGTTTGAAGACTGGAGGTCCTTTGAAATAGACTATCAAATGTTGTTACGCGACTTTTTAGAGTTGGAAAGAGGATTTTGGACTTTTAAAGAGAGAAAAGGCTTTTTTATTAAAGAGGGGAATGCGAGAACAGGTTAGAAAATAAAAAAACGCAACCGTTGACTTTTACCAAATTCCTAAAATGGTAACGGTGATCTTCCAATCAATTTTAGAATGTGTTTGCGTAGGAATTTTTGTACATTCGAAGGCTCAAATTGAAGGAAGA
>CM052194.1:14315408-14332410 GCA_028455805.1 Lasioglossum figueresi
AACAGCTCTGAAAATCAAATTGGAAAACAATCACCACACTTAAATTTAAAAAATATAATTATTAGATGCAGCTACTGTACGATAATATTTCAATGCAAAATTAAATATATATATATATATATATTATTTGAATAAATGTTGAAAAGAAGAGATTAAAAAATGGTGGGATGATTATGAGCAGCTTTAAAAATTAAATTGGAAAACAATTACCACACTTAAAAATATAAGAATAATATTTAAAATTTACAAAATATAGAATATTTTGGTCAGATTTGATTTACACGTTCTCTAAAATGTTTCTCGAATGTTTCTCGAATGTTTCCCGAATGTTTCTCGAATGTTTCTCGAATGTTTCTCGAATGTTTCTCGAATGTTTCTCGAATGTTTCTCGAATGTTTCTCGAATGTTTCTCGAAGACAATGACGAAGAACGACAGCTGTCATATCGAGACCGAGTGGAATGATACGATTATTTCACAGGCTTGATAACCACGCCTATGAAATCATACTAATTCGTCTATGACCAATAGCGACAATACGTGTGGTAGTAGAGGATAGAGTGAGACCGTATTCTTTGCCATCATCCGACAGACGAGCAGTACGTATTACCGGAGTGCCTCAAATGTTGCGCAAAGCCGCAAACGAAGCGATAAAATGTCTGGCAAAGCCCTAGAAATACATTTCACGACAGCGAAGTAATTAGTCGAACTCGTTCGAAATTTGTGGCTTCAACTTTACAAAGGATATCACTCAATCGCTCGCGCCGGAAATTAATTGACGACTGCGCCTGGCAGATCCATCCAGAGCAATCCACGGTAAGCTGATGCGAGCTTCTTTCACTGCACTTCGCCCGAAAAATGTACATGATGTTCAGTTATTATCAAGTCGTTAAGTATGAAACTTGATAAATAAAACACAAATTTCAAACACATTTGTCAAGTTTCATACTTATCGACTTAATTGAATTGTTTAGTTACTACAGTTATTCTTCTTTTAACACTAAACCTACCACTGTTCTCATGGGAATTGATTGAATATTGTTTTTGATTCTAGTATATATTATAATAAAATATTAATAAAGTTTAGTAAAGTATTAGTAAATATTATAAAAAAACAACAGATTTGATGCATTTATGACAAAAATGTGTACGTACAATATAAAGCAGTGGACATGTAAACAGACTTAGGAACATCAGTGTATTAGCTTCAGCTTAATAAGACGATTAAAAAAAGTAAGAGGTTGGCTCCTGTGTCTGGCAATATATGCAAACCATTTTTATTTCGCATAAAGCTCCGCAGTCTAGTTATAATAAAAATCGGACGAAATATAAATAAACTTAATCTTTCAGATTGTTCATTTTACAATTATTGAAATTATAAAGGTGTTCTCATGGGAATTGATTGAATACATTTTTGGAGTCGAGTATATATTATAATAAAAATCGCGCGAAATATAAATAAATTTATTCTTGTTAGTTTTATAATAATATACACATTAGTCACCAGATGACCCATTTTAGTTTGTTCATTTGACAATTACTGAAGTAACAAAGGTGTTCTCATGGGAATTGATTGAACACATTTTTTGATTCCAGTATATATTATAATAAAAATCGCACGAAATATAAATAAATTTAATCTTGTTAGTTTTATAATACTATACAACTATACACGTCAGTCACTTTTGATGATTGGTAGGATTAGTGTAAAGTTATTAACGCGAATAAATCAACAGAACACTACCGAGCGGTGTTTTCAAGCTTGCAACAGTATATAAAATTAATATAAGTAAATGGAAGGGAACAAACGGACATGAAAGACTAGGAGATTTTAATATTTCTCGTTCTTGTGGATTTTCTAGCTCTGGGACGTCCTGAAGAAATTAAAGTGACCCCTTTGTTTCACGTTTCAGAATGAAACTGCGCGTGTGTATCGCTTGTGGAACGCATACCAGCAATCTCGCGTGGATGATAACATATGAACACATATAAAAAATGTATTTATTATCAATGGGATAGATTGTGTACAGTGTCAATATATTTTCCATATGTAAATGTGGATTTGGAAGTGCTTCTAACAGTTTGTTCACTCACTGTAAACATATCTATTAGAACACTGAATAGAATCATGTAATAGTCGTTGTTCCATTATCCACTATAGCGTTTCTAATTCTATCGGCCCATCAATGTTTCATCGCAACAAAATTCTCGCAATATTCTGTATTCCAGAAATGTTTCCAGCAGTGCAGTCCAATCATTGTTTTCCGCACTGTGCAATTAAATGAATGAACTTTTCAATTATTGATTGAAATTATAAGAAGCGAAGCACATTTATTCACATATACGTACACATGTATCCATGTATGCAATGCAGTTTCGATGAAATGTGTCGTGTATCAAGTGTACCAAATAATTTCAATACGGAATTCATGAATGACCAGGAACACGCTGTCATACATTTCAACAATTTTCCTTATATATTTTCGCGATTGTTGAATTTGTTTTCAATACGCGATAAGTCTGATTCGAAGAAAAGGGTTTTGTTTATTAAAAATATTAAAGCTCTTGTTACGTACGCAATATTTAATACTCACTTTTGCTTATGTGCATACGTAATTATGTATACGTAATTATGTACACGTAATTGCACTACGAATCTTCCTGTAAAAAAAAACTAAAATGTAATTAAATTTCTGTTTCACAAGTGGTTTCACCGAAATAAAATTAAGTCGAAACTGTATTAAATTCTATTAAGTGTCGCATTCTACGTAATTTACAAAGACGAGCAGGTGCAATTTGAAACAGTAAAAACATTAGAAGAATTTAGACATGTTGCTACATTATCGTCAACCTATTAAACATATTAAGAAAGAAAATAAATTTCTATTTCACTCCAGTTTGTTGCGAATCAGGTAAAAAAATGTTATCTCTCATAAAAATCCGCTGTGTATTAATAATGCATGGCACCGAAATATTTCCTGAAACCTTTCGTTCCGTTGTTTCCTCAATATGTTTCAGTCATTTCATTTTTACCCTTCCGGTTAATATTTTCATTATTTTTCGCTTGTTTCCCTGCTCCCGTTACCTCCTCCCGTTTTCCACTCGATACACTCGGTTCATATGAATTTTCTATTTTATTTGTCCACATTTGGCTAAATTTCATTCGCGTTGCATTCGAGATCGAAGAATTTAAGAGTATCCATGTAATATCTGCTGAAGAACGTATTTCTACTTGGCTCCCGTCTCTTGCGACTGACGGAGAAAATTGTTATATCGCATAAAGACCCTCTATCTGCTAATCACACAATGAACAGAGAACGAGAATCCAAATTTTCCAGCAAGTTCCCGCATCATAGCTCCGCGAGCGCTACACTATTTTCAACTGCAAACGAGTCGCTTCACGACTATTTACAACTTTGAAATAATCAACGCGGCTTGCATAACTCTCGAATACCTTCCCGGAGAAACGACACGGTTACAGTTCTTTGCAAACGAACCTTATTCAGCCCCGAAGCCGAGGAGAATATCGCAGAAATTAGCTCGACGCTCGTAGAATATTTTTCGGTTCCATTCCCTTACGTAGAAACTGTGAAATCTTTCAATTGCTTATTATTCGAAAATTCCTTTAAAATACCGTTTCCTCCTCCATCTTCGTACACTCTTTCTCCTCCCCTTTCGACGGTATTCCATTTTAGATTACCCACTGAAGAGACATTCGAAAAGTATGGAAATGTGGCCAGTGATAACCAACGCAATAATCAAGCCAGCATTCAAGATCATGTATATGTATTCGAGCACCGGGGTATTACTTCCCACGGCTTTAGCGCACTTTCATTTTCTAACGTCCCCTGGAACCTCGTTTATCCGAACCAATTAATGCTAAACCTCGTATATACGAATCCTTAACCAAGGCTCTATTCTAGAACGAGTACGGGTGAAATACATAGTATGATTTCACAAGGCGTAGACTTTCACGCTTATGAAGTTATCGTTCCATTTGATTCGGTCTAAACATAGCTATCGTTCAGAGTTGTGCTAATTCAAATAAATTGTAATTGAATTAGGCAATTGAATAGCATTGCATTTCAATTATACAGTAATTCAACTACGTCGTAACTGCATTACATCATTCAAACATTTCAATTAATTCAATTACTAATTATTTCAATCAGATGTGTAATTGAAATACAATAGAATTAAAATACAGCTCTCCAAATTATAGCCCAGAACTTTGAAGAAGAGCGATATATTTTTATGTTTTTCTTTCATTGCTGATTTCTTTTCTTTAATTTTCTTTCATTTCTTTCGTTTGCTGTCTACGCGGCGTATTTTCTATCTCTCCTCCTCGTAATTCGTTATTAATGTAATTTAATTATAAAGTATTTTATAATTCTACTCCAATTGCAATTACGAATTGCAATTACGAATTACAATTACGAATTACAATTACGAATTACAATTACGAATTACAATTAAGAATTGCAATTACGAATTACAATTAAGAATTGCAATTACGAATTACAATTACGAATTGCAATTACGAATTACAATTACGAATTGCAATTACGAATTGCAATTACGAATTACAATTACGAATTACAATTACGAATTACAATTACGAATTACATTGTACTTTAAATGAATGAAGATCTGAATTATAAGTTACAATATGACTGAATTACAATGTAATTCAATTACTTTGTAATTATAATTCCTGGAGTAATTGTAATTCTGCACAACTCTGCTGTCGTTTCTCGTCGTCGTTTTTAAATTACAAACACCAATTAATTCGCTGTATAAGGGACTGATCATAGACATTTTTTTTTTTAATTAAAGAAATTAATTCAACGATACATGTACGAAGGAATTAAATACGTCTTTCGAACAACGGCGCACACCACTGGGAAATTATAGTGTTTTCAAACATGAGGGACCTACATGATTCAAGAAAATGTTCAATTTTAAATGTTTTAATCAGCGGACTCGGTGACGAAAAAGTTTCCATTGTCTAAAAACAAACTAAACTCAATTTCCGTTCGGTTCTCCAGCCAGAATATCATGCGAAATTGAACAATCGATTTCGAAACCAGAGTGTTCCATAGGGAATGACGTACACAGGCCATCTGAAAACAGTTTACGACAAACGACTATCCACATGAAAAGTATAATAACGAGAACTTGTGAAACAATCGGAAGATAGTTAGAGTCAATCATTGTACGTCGAAGACAATGTGTTGCGACAGAGGACACAACGTTTTCTCACACCTAAAATGGGCTATTAAATGAAACTGATTCCTAAATGTTTAGCGGACCACTTTGTTATACTTTGTTGTAATTTATAATAACTTATTTTCGAGTTGCTGCATCCCTGGCCGCGTTCTCCTATATATTAATTAACGATAGCTTTCGACTGTTCATCGAGCGAGACATAACGAAGGCGTAATCGGGTGGAAGTTCACTGGAGCAAAAGAACTCGGACTAAGGGAGGCATTACCTTCGCAATGTCCATTTTCGGAAGTCTTGGCCAAGTGAGGAGTTTCTTGGTCGGCGGTGGTTCCCAGGGAATTTTTCCAGACACGTTCGTACCTTCAGCTCTTTGAGCTTCCGAACGAAGAAGCAAAGGCGATAAGACCGAATGGAAAGAGACAAAGATAAGAAAAGGCGAGAGGGAGCAGCGAATGGGGAAGAGATAGATGGGTGGCCGGCCACTCGAGAAACTTTCTCAGGAAGTTGTCTCTCGGTCTCCTGCCAAGTGCAAATCCGTTCTTCTGGCAGCCTCGTCCACGCCTGCGTTCCGCTGCACGCCCCGAATTATTATTCCGCCGGGTCGAAAGTCGTCTAGCCGATCGAAAGGACGCGGACGTCCGGCACCGTTCGAGATAAGCCGGTCGATTATTCCATTGCAATCGAAAGTCGTCCCCGCATCTCGTTCGTAGGCGTTCAAAAAGATTACTTTCGGTGCTCGAACGCCATCGTCGACGATCTCCCGAGGAATAACTTGATAATTCACTCTCGAAACGAGAACACCCGAGATGCCCCGCGGCTACCGCGTCGATTTACACGGACCCCAAAAACTATTGGCAGAGGAAGAGCCTGGTAACTTGGCTCTCTTGTCATTTTTCATATTACAATAAAAACATTGAGCGAAGAACGGAAGTTTCAATCTTCGAGTCTGTAGTAGATTTAATCACGAAAAAGTTTTAGGGAGTCGTTGTACAGCTTCAAACTTCAAGTCTGTAGTAGATTTAGTCTCCAAAAAAATCAGGTATGCTGAAAATGACAGTATAACTCAAATTATTTTTAAAATGTGCTCTTGCGCTTGATATGTACTACCGCAATGTGGATGGCACAACTTCAATTCACACTTCAATCAAAAAATCGTATTTCAAAATGTAAGGAGTTGTTGTACAACAGAAGTTTCAATCTACCTGATTTTTTGGTGACTAAATATACTACAGACTTGAAGATTAAAGCTTTTGTTGTATAACAACTGCCTAAATCTTGAAATATAATTTTTTGATTGAAGTGTGAATTGAAGCTGTGCCATCCACATTGCAGTAGCGCATATCAAGCATAAGAGCATATTTTTAAAATAATTTTAGTTATAGTGTCATTTTCAACATACCTGATATTTTTCGTGACTAAATGTACTACGGACTTGAATGCTGAAAATGATACTATGACTAAAATTATTTAAAAAATAAGTGTACATGACGAGAAAGTATCTAGAACATTAGCAAACAAAATTTCGCGTTCGTGTTATGAAACAGAAATATGGAGCAAATTCTGTCGTATAGAAGCCTCGTGGTACACCTTACGCTTGATATGTACTACTGTAATAGTGATAGTACAGCTTCAATTCATACTTCAATAAAACAACAAAAAAAATCGTATTTCAAGTTTTAGAGAGTCGTTGTATAGCTTCAGTCTTCAAGTCTGTAGTTTTTTTAGTCACCAAAAAAATCAGGTATGCTGAAAATGACTAAAATTATTTTAAAAATAACTGTGTATGACGAGAAAGTATCTAAAAAATTAGCAAACAAAATTTCGCGTTCGTTTTATGTAACAGAAATTAGGAGCAAATTCTGTCGTATAGAAGCCTCGTAGTACACCTTATGCTTGATATGTACTACTGTAACGGTGATGGCACAGCTTCAATTCACACTTCAATAAAACAACTAAAATAATCATATTTCAAATTTTGGGGAGTCGTTGTACAGAAGAAGCTTCAATCTTCAAATCTATGGTTGGTTCAATGGCGAAAAAATGTTTTATTGTGTCTTGAGAGGCTCCAAATACAGCATTTTTGCTTGTCCTCAGTTTCCCATTATACCAAAAATATCTTCGGAATAAGTCAAAAATTAATCGAGAAAGTACAAGCTTCAAGCTTTAAAATTAATCTAATCCAATTTTAAGTTTTTCTAATATTTGGAAATTAGTGTTCACGTACTTTATGAAGCCACTGTATAAATTTGCCACCGTTTATACATTCTCAATTAGAACTACGTGCAATTCACGAGATTTCTCTTCGTCCATACATATGTATTAAGAAAACCACTGACTTCAAACCTCCCGACAATAAAAGTAATCTGCATACTCGCGCGCATAATACGGGCACAGCGGGCCACAGCTTTAGACTTACCTGCATTCATAGGCTGATCGTAGTTTCGGACACCTGTCGCAATGCCTTTAACCGCTCTAACTAAACCATTAAATTACTTTCTTTACACCGAAAAATTTCTATGTACTTCGTTGAAGCAAAAATAAAAATATGCTTCCTCTGTACAACATATTTAACTTCGTTGAAATGAAAATAAAAATATGTTTGTGTATCATACTATTATGAAAGGATCAATATTTTTTACAACAAAGGATTATGCAACACAGACAACTCACTCTAACTACATATAATAGCAATAATTTCTTTCCGTCGTTCAAAACGGAATTTACCATTAAAAATCTGGAACACCATATATAAACAGTTGGATATAAAACAAGGAGTTTGGGTAATTTGGATAATTTGGATAATTTCAGAAATTTTACGTATCCGTTGCGAAATTAATCGTGAAAGTTTATTTCTTTAATTTTCCATAAAGATTTGCCTCTCAAAAATTGACAATTGCTTTGTCGATATGAAAAGCTCATTCGCTTTACGACCGATCGGTTTCTGTGCCAATCCGATAAAGATATTATTGCAAAGCATTTTCACGAAAGTACCTCGCTGGTTGGACGCCTTGTCCATGCGTTAAATTTAAAATTAAATTAGCCTAGTTTCTAGCAATTCTGCTCTCCTATCATTTGTTTCTTCAGCATAAAATGAAAATATTATTCTGCTTTCTTGAGAATAACAATAAAATATACTCCTCTGCAAATTGGTTTTTAAATGGCCTTTAATCAACTGCTATCTTTAAGTCTTTACTTTTAATCAGCTTAGACTTGAATCTAAAGTTGAACATATTAAAATAAAGAATTTTATGTACTGTTGTAGTAATTCTGCTTTCAAATCATTTGTTTCTCCAGCATAAAATGAAAATATTATTCTGCTTTCCTTTTATTTGAGAATAATAATAAAATATACCTCTGCAAATTGGTTGTTAAATGGCCTTTAATCAGCTGCTATCTTTAATTTTTAACTTTTAATCAGCTTAGACTTGAATCTAAAGATGAACATATTAAACTAAAGAATTGTATGTACTGTTCCATTTTGTCTGCATTTGCTCTATAGTGTTTCAAACTGGAAATATTGCAGCATAGCATATAGAAGTACAGTAACCTCGCTATAACTGATATATAGCCGCGATGGTGCAAATGTGACACACGGAGTTGAGAATTAAACATGAAAAACAACGCTTTTCCGTCTATTTTGAAAAGTGTTCTGGGACATCCAATATCTGTTTTCGATTCGAAGCAATAAAAACAGGCTAAAGTTAACTGTAGCACACACTATAGATTTGTAGCTATTCGAAAATGTGATTTACAGAACTGACAGCATCAGTATCTAAAGCCGATTGGTTTCTCAAAATAGCCCTCGCGATCGAATAACAAATAAACGGCTGTCAAATTGTCGGATAAGAACTACAAAAGTGGGACTTTCTTTCTAAAATAGAAGACTGTTTCACCACTGGTTCAGGAGCGTGTAATTTCGAAAAATCGGCCAGCTGAAAATACGAAACGTATCTGCACGATTTTCCCCTGAATACGTCAAATCGCTCGCGATATTGATTTCTCCGTCTTCCTCGGGGAAGTTCTGATTCATTTTTCTTCCTTGTTAGAAATGCTCGGGCAATAAGAATAACTGAATAAATTCGACAGTGTTGTTGTCGATTTATCTTTTTCTAGCCTGCGGACAAGATTGTTTGCCTCGTCTTTAAACTAACAAAAGTGTCCACGACGCCACTTGTTTTCATTCGATTCACTGTACAAAAATCCACGATTCATTTATCGATTTCTGCGACAGATGCGAGACGAACTTTCCAATTGTTCCGAAATGCTACTTAAATACAAAATGTACACGATTGCATAAGTTCGTGCTCGATTTTCATAGATGTCGCAAACTATGCCACACGGCGGAGTGTAAAAAAAATTATATAGTCACCATTCTTTTTTATTTGTAGAAATTTTCTGATTGTATTCTTTAAAACTTAACCGTTGAATTTTATTTTCAAATTCTGAATAATTTTAAAGTTACAGTAAATTCTTGATCTAAGTCGGATCCTGGGGTGTAAGGCTATTATTTGTTTGTTTATCGGTATAAAAAATGTATAAACGTAATAAATAAATTTTTGTCTGTCACGGTTGGACTAATGAATAGCGAAAGTTTCTAGAAAATTTTGGAGCACTGTACGCCGGCTGTCCAATAATGTGAGAGTAAAAGGAATGGCGGATAGAACGACGATAGCAAGCCAAGCTTTCGTCGTCCGAATAAATTTCATTTGCGATCCCCTTCCATTAATAAGCGGAAATTAACGAAATTGTTTATGCCGCGTATTAAAACAATGACGGTAATAATTCGTTTTTCTGTCGAGGGTCACTAACATTATAATTGCGGTTGAACGCGGAGGCAATTCAAATAAAAGCGTTCCGTGGCGAACGGATAACGAAGAGGAAGCAAAAGTGGAGGCATGAAAGAGTTATTTTTTTCAGTTTGTTAACGAAGTACGCACGTGCATCCACAGAACTTAACGATTTTGAAAGAGAGAAACAATTCGAAAGCAGCTTTATCAGACACAAACGATAACTGTTTTTATCACAGTTCGACGAATGTTAATAAACAAAGGTGGGTAGGACATAAGGAAACAATTTGGATATAGCATTTGTATAATTAACAATATTTTATCGTGTTTTATATTGTACGTAGTGTGTGTTGCAATTAAATGTAAACGATGTGGTGTCCAATTAAAATGAAACTTGTACAGTTTCCAAGTTTTGATAAATTTGGAAAATAGCGAAACGCGAATTATTACATGTGACCTACATATTTAATATGATTCAGCATGTAGATAAAATGTTTTTTCCATTCGTTGCTGCCATTTTGGAGTTACCATGTTTCTCGTATAATTGAAAGTTGAAAAAAAGTTACGAAACTGACGTATGACAATTTTCGATTACATTCGTTTGTAGCGTTTCATTGAAATTCGGAAAAAATATTGATCGCTCCATGAGCAATAGAACTGGAAGCGACGTTCCCTCACATTTCCATTAATAAAAGTAAAAAATCCAATTATTTCACGTGACCTACTTAGTAGCGTGCGGCGTTTGCGTGAAATATTTTTCATTTATTGGTGCCTCATCCTGGCTCTTTATATTATGTCACTTTCGAGTCCATTAAACCAATTAATTTAATAACTACCAGAAGTGGATATTTCTAAAATTAAACCAATCGACTTCAGGTTTTTCAAGTAATTAAATTAGATAATGTAGAAACAAATCTTTATTAAAAATTGCAATTTTCAATATAAATTGTAAATTTTGAGTGTAGACTCAAATGGAAAGTACGTACAAAAGCAACTAATACTATTTCCTCCTCAATTACGACGAGCAGTAATTTTTTTAAAATTTCTTCCATGCGTCTATCTATAATAATTAAATGGTTAAAAAAGGTTGAGTCGTTTGGTTGAATTTCAAAGAAGTTATTCTACGGTAACGACTATCCGGATGCAAAAACCGATCGGTGCACGTACCCCGACACGAGTTGCAAGAACTATGCGATAGAAATAAATCAGGGAGAAAATTCGTATCGATCCCACAATTTATAGCGTTTTCGAAAGATAGTATTCGCATAGCATTTTCAATTCATTGCGGTCTAAATTGCAGACAATTATCGTCACGAATATACCTACGGTGTCACGGAATCTCCTGCGATACCTTTTTCGCGCACGGCCAACGGGAACGGATCGATAGATAATAAGCTCGATTAAGAGCAATTGGTAACAGTACAGTTCGTAGAGGCGTTCACCGTTCCGTAATCCCATTCCTTTCTTTTTTTTTTATTTCATTCCCTGCAATTTCGTACTGGGATACGACAAAGCCATTAATTCCTGCACGATTGAGGCTTCTCGTTGTTTCCGAAACAGCCGAAAGCCAATTTTGCTTCCGATACATAATTGACCGTACCGGCGAACTATCCGGTTCGAAATGTCACTACGATACGCCGTAGAAAACATGCAGGTTGTTAAGACAATTGCATTCGGTAAAAGCCAATAGTAACGGCGACGTATACACCACAGTAGAACCTCGTTTATCCGAACACGTATAAGCATACAATGTCGTTCGGATAATGGAGGCTCGCTAACTAGTAAATAGTTCGACTTCCGGCTCGAACAGAGTCGATAGAAGTTTGTTGTTTGTATTTCAGATTGTACTAACTATTCGAAAGAAGTCTGTTCTTTTGCCCAGCAACGGGTAGAAATATCAGGTAAGAACCTTTCTGAAAGAAGGACAGACAATGTTTTATAAATTCCTAACCTAACTAGTCGAAAGAAGTCTGTTCTTGTGCTCAGCAACGGGTAGAAATGTCAGGTAAGAAACATTCTGGAAGGACAGACAATGTTTTATAAATTCCTACGTTTTATAAATCAATTTCTACTTCTTCTCTTGTTCACTGCTTCACCGCGACCCGACTCAACGCTACGCTCAGTGGGACCTGCCGCCGCGCCGGACTCTCCTCGCCATCGCGCGTTAATAATTCTTTAAGAAACCCGAGACGGACATTTTTGCAAATGAAAATAACACTTCAGCGACTTCGGGAATCGCCCATTTCAAAGAATTTGAATATTTTTGAAACGCCCAGTGTAACTACATATCTACATCGGTGAACAGTCCCTGGCCAATAAATTAGGGCCATTCACAATTTTGTATGTCTCTCGAGTTTTCAGTAGACTTGAAAGACCTAAACCGAATGTAATTACTAAACTCTGGATCTTCATGCATTTATAGCAAAATTGAGTAGATAAATTCAAAATTGTAGGAAAATTTAAAAAATTGAAGACGTATATATTTGGTTTGTATTCCTTCTAATTGATGCAAACAATTTTTATTTTGCAAAAAGATCCGCAGTCTAATAGTTACTGTGTTTATACAATTTTCAATTTTTATAGACGAATTTTAAGAAAGCGGAATAAAATGAAATCTTATTTTCCGTGATAGTAGCGTTTTTAGATCTGAAATAAATTAAAATCGTACTACACTCTGTCATATTTTATATCCCAGCATTTTTCGAAAATGTTCGAAAGCCATAATTGTATAAAGATCCGCGATCTAGTAATTACCTAATTACTGTGATTGTTTAATTCTATTGACCTCCGTCAGAAAACAAGCTCTCGTACAGCAGAAGTGCTCATAGATTCTGGTATAATCCCCGTTTTCGACGGTTCGAAAAACGTTTATATTAAATTTGCTTCCATCTGAAAACAATATTTTGTCCCAGAATGCCGGCGATCTTCAAACTTCTTTTATTAATTAATTTTGCTAATGCATGGTTTTCGTCTGGCAACTCTCGCTTCATATCCGGCAATTTATTAGTTTGTACTTATTGGTAGTTCAGTATTTAGAAGATGCTGTTTCAAATGTGTTCGCCACGAGTCTGACTGATCGCGATATATAATTATCGGTGACCTAGACGTGTCGGCAAGTAAACGACGAAATTCGGTGTTGATGACACCTTGTTGTCGGTGAAGTAAGAGCGACTCGATTGTAACATAGTCTGTAATCCGCGTGCTTCAATTATTACACAGTTTCGAGGATGGTCGACGCGAGTCGACGCGATAAATCTGAAGCTTGTTGAAAATAACAAGCACGGGAACCACAAATGAAGTTCTAATTGAAGGAAGATCGGCAGTTGTAATTTCGCGTGTTCTCCGGCGCGGCGTTCGTTCGCTCACCCTCGGGGAGGAAGCAGCAGGAGCAAACTGTCCAATTTATAATTTCCTTTGGGGCTTGGTTGAAGCAAACGACAAGGCGAAGTGTCTGTGGCGGTTGACCGACTATTTCCAGCGACAGTTAAATCTTCTATCGGGATTACCGTCCTCCCTTTTCGAGCAATTTCAAAACTTTATTGACACTGCCGCGAATTACCACCCAACACATTGTTGATCAACATTGAAAAATACAATTCTCCTGTGGCTACCCAATTTGCAACTACATTCCTCCCCGACGGGAACAAATTCGCGGCAATTTAGAGCACGTTAACGAAACATTGTCAATACTTCCTGTTGGGCTTTTTATAAAAGTGATTTATTATAAGTTGCTCGGATTACAGATGTTGATCGGTTTACATTCGGAGAGGTACTGCTGCCTTTTTTCTAATAACATGCGTTGCCCTGAATACCTTGGCAACAGCCATAAACCACAAACTACCACAGTTTCGGCCAGCCTGATCTTTAGATCGTCCTCGATCTTTCGTTGGATCAATCGCTCTTAACTTGCAAGCACTTACAACAAATATTAACGTTACATAATTCAAACAACTACAAATATAATGTTTCCTACAACAAATATTTACGTTACACAATTCAAACAACTTCAAATATAATGTTTCCTACAACAATTACAGAACAATTATTACTAACTTAAACACACACACACATTATTGTAATATTGTAATATTATCACGCTTATCAGACAGTTGTCACCTTCCAAGTATGAGATTTTCCACGACCGCATACTTTTTTAAAACAAATTTTATCAAAGCCCACACTTTCTGCAATTCACCGAGTATCTCCACAAACTCACTTTTTAAAATCAATTCTATACTTGAATACCGTAAGTTCAAATATAGGTCAAATTATGATAGCCGACTCAACCCTCGCAAAACTCACTTTCACACGCGAGTCTTTAATTCTTTGCACGCACTAGCTCAGATCCCACTTCTGATTTCTGTAGGTCTTTTTATAAAAGTGATTTATTATAAGTTACTCGGATTACAGGTGTTGATCGGTTTACATTCGGAGAGGTACTGCTGTCTTTTGTCTAATAACATGCGTTGCCCTAAATACCTTGGTAACAGCCACAAACCACAAACCGCAAACTACTACCGTTTATTCTTTTTAACACCACCATCATTTGCTATCAAGCTACTAAGTTAAAGATCTAAACATATTAATTGGAAATATCGATGGTTACTTTGGTTAATGAATTAATCCTCTCGCTATACTGTGGACGCGATACCTAATGTAATATTCAAAATTTCTATCGCCACAAAATCCCATACAAAATAAGCAATAAAAAGTTTTAGTGTGTAAAATATTACTTTGTATGGAGGAAATGCAATGGCAGGAAGGGGATGATTCGGATCATATTACTATCCAAATCTGTAATGAACTTTACGGGAATGGGTCGAGAAAGTAACCGGCGAATGTCCTTACCAAAAATTAAATTGATCGTCGGGGTAGAAGATATTTTTCCCTAGCTGGCTACACTGAGAAGACAGTTGAAATTATGTAACGTAATTTAGAAAGGTAGACATTTTTACTCAACGGTTATTCTAGAAGAACGGATTACAGGATCTCACGCTAAAGTCAGATGGCAGAGTTGTTCATCATGTCATCGTTCATGAATGCTTCTGTGTGGTAGTATATCTACGGTTTTCGCTGTGTATGATACCTGTGTATGCTAAC
Organism: Lasioglossum figueresi; assembly: GCA_028455805.1. Classification (NCBI taxonomy): domain Eukaryota; kingdom Metazoa; phylum Arthropoda; class Insecta; order Hymenoptera; family Halictidae; genus Lasioglossum; species Lasioglossum figueresi. Next base: position 14,330,520 of record CM052194.1, read on the forward strand.
GTGGTCACCTCTTCTTCTAAAATATTTTATAAATCGATATCGTAATGTGCAAAAACACAGTCTTTTTCGAGATTTTAATACATGAAACTAAAAGTTTCTTTAAACATAACATGTACATTATGTACTGCCAATTTGTTCAAAACCTTCCATGAAAATTTGTACTTTGTTTATTTTCGCCTGACTACAAGGAAAATCTGCTACGCCGTGTAACAAAAGCTTTTTTTGTAAGTGCCCTCGCAGCCATTCATCTGATATCGAGAACCGATTGAAAATGAAATAAAAATTAACGTTACAAATGCACGTCGAACGACGTAAAGAGCAACTTACACAGTAACGTATTTTAAAAAATGAGAACAGTAGACGTTTCCATATTCTGTTGCCCTTTGGCCGGGCATGGAAATACCGTCAAAGGTACTCGTATAATTTATCATGGCGGAAAATTGTGCAGAAGGTCCGATTTCATCGTTCTGTATGTAAATATGAACGCTGGAACGACCAAAATTCGATGCAACGGTTGTTATACTTCTCTGATATTTACTCGATCGAAGACAAAAAGACGACACGGAGAAACCCTTTCGAATTTTTTAACATTAAAACGTTACGCTGGTTAATTTACCGTCTGTTACATAAGAATCAATTTATCGCTGTACGCGCGCTGCTACAGATTTTTTTTACACTATTTGTCATTGCAGATACAAGCTGCATAATTTCAAAAGAAAGAAATAAAAAATAATAATTCTGAAATAATAAATAAAATTTACGTTCTACATAAAAGATCGTCTGGTGTTTTATCCTCGATGTCTTCCGTAATATTTTACGATATTTAGTAGTCGTTGATACAATTATTTATTTAGTTGTGAGACAACAAATTCGTTAGATACTGTAACTAGACCGTGGATTTTATGCATTTATGACAAGAATGAATAGATAAAATACAAAACTGTTAAGGCATGAGAATTTATGTTAAAATTATTAAAAGAAAAATTAATTTCATGGACAATCCTTGTTTCCATAAAGATCCGCAGGTGAATTATGATCACAACATATAGTGCAATGCTCCCTGGAAAATTTAATGAAGTGTAGAATTGGGATTCTTTAACGTTTGCCATTGTTAATTAGATTCGTGACATTTCGCGAATAAGGTTTCTAGGTAGAAAAAGACAAACACTGATATGGTTACCATCTCCTGGGAACACGATCTCGATACATTTACACTATTCGTTGGCCAATTATTATCATTTATCACGAACCACAACCTATTACATTATTATCTTTATGGTTAGTCAATATTAAAATTATTGAAAGAAAATAACTGAAGAACGAAGTTTAATTTATCAAGGTTCGATGTTATGTTGCATATAATGGGATTATCAAGTTCGTTAAACAAATTGGAGATGCATGACCTACATGCTTCTCAAAATATTAACTTAAAACAGAGAGTTTAAAGTACGAGTACTAGTCAAATGGGTCATGTCCATTTTGGTTGAAACTTCAGAAATTATCAATATTAAAATTATTCGAAGAAGACTGATGTTCGATTTATCAAGATTCGATGTTATTTAACGTACAACAGGATTTTCAAGTTAAAAAAATGTTGTTGGCCATGCATAAACTACATGCTTCTAAAAATGTTATATTAAAACAGACAGTTTACAGTACGAGTACTAGTCAAATGGGTCATACCCATTTTGGCTACAACTTCATAAATTATCAATTACTTCTAAAAGTGTTAAATTAAAACGGACAGTTTAAAGTACGAATACTAGTAAAATGGGTCATATCCATTTTGGCTAGAACTTCAGAATTTATAAATATTAAAATTATTCAAAGAAGAATAATGTTCAATTTATCAAGATTCAATGTTATGTAACATACAGCAGGATTTTCAAGT